>JAOVVI020004633.1:0-17404 GCA_028571085.2 Nepenthes alata
AGGTCGTTGCGTGTGCTGTGAAAGCCCCCGATCGGGCCACTTGGATGACCAAGGTTTAATACGACCGCTAATGGGTCACCTGGATGACCATGGTTTAATACGACCGCCAGCGAGGCCGCTCGAATGATCGAGATTCATATTAGACCGCTTATGGGTTACCTGGATGACCAGGGTTTATACTAGACTGCTTATGGGCCACCTGGATGACCAGGGTTTAAATACGATCGCTAATGGGTCGCTCGGATGACTGAGGTTCATGTTCGACCACTTGTGGGTCGTCTGGATGACCAGGGTTTATTAAAGAGAGGGTGAAGACCCTCCCGACTTAGGGACAGTCTAGGTCGGGTAACCTGCAAAGAAAACACAATATGCATGTACATAGGAAGTATGCCAAGTAAACACTTATTTTGGCAAATTTAAAACAAGCAAGCGAATGCACACAACAATGCAAATGCGTACCTGCGCCTTCTACTGGAAGTAGTGTCTGAGGTGGATGGCGTTCCATGTTCGCGGAACCAGCTTCCCGTCCTGGCTTTGGAGCTTGTAGGCTCTGTTTCGCAGGATAGCGGAGACGAGGAAAGGCTCTTCCCAATTAGGGGAGAGCTTATTACGGCCGGCCAGCTTGCCTGTGGCCTCGACACCTCATAGGACCAGGTCTCCAACATCGAATCGTCGCCCTTAACTTTTTTGTTGTAGTATCGGGTAATCTGATGTTGGTAGGCCACTGTCCGTACTCTGGCGGCGTCACGGGCTTCCTCTAACAAGTCTAGGTGCTCTCTGATTTTTTGGGAGTTAGCCGGTAGGTCGAAGGACTCCACCCTAAGATTTGGAAGCCCGATTTCGACCGGAATTACCATCTCAGTCCCGTAACAAAGGCTGAAGGGCGTCTTGCGTGTTGGTTCCTTTGGGGTTGTCCGATAAGACCAAAGAACGGAAGGGAGCTCGTCCGCCCAGGAGCCCCCTGCGTCCTCCAGCTTAGTTTTATCCCGTGGAGTAGCGTTCGGTTTGTGACCTCCACCTGCCCATTCACTTGGGGTATGCCACCGAAGTGTGGACCGACTTGATGCCAAGGCTGGCACAATACTTAGTAAAGCATTTTCCCGAGAACTGGGTCCCGTTGTCGGTCACAACGACCTCGGGGATGCCGAATCTACAGACGATGCTCTGGAGAAGGAATTCCAGGGCGTTATGCTCTGTAATCTTGACTAGTGGGACAGCTTCGACCCACTTGGTGAAGTAATCGATGCCCACAATGATGAATTTTCTTTGCCCCGTTGCAATGGGAAATGGGTCGAGAAGATCGAGCCCCCATTGCACGAAGGGCCAAGGGGCCTGAAGGGTTTTCAGATCCGTGGATGGCTGGCGGTGAAAGTTGCTGTGAAGTTGGCAGCTTTCACATCTCGTTACAAACTCAAGCACATCCTTTTTCATCGAGGGCCAGTAATATCCGGGCGCATGACTTTGAAGGCTAAGTTTTTTCCGCCAATGTGCGATCCGCAGATCCCGAGGTGGACTTCGCCTAAAGTGTAGTCAGCCTATTCGGGAGTTAGGCAGCGGAGGTATGGGGTCGAGTAGCCACGACGATATAGCTGCCCGTCAACCACAACATACTAGCTAGCTGTCTTCCTAACCCGTTTGGCCTTCTCCACATCCTCTGGCAATGATCCGTCCGCCAGATAACTAAGGTAAGGTGCCATCCAGTTTTTCGCTTCGGAAATCTGCATTGCCTCTTGTTTCTCAATACTGGGAGCGTTTAGGATCTCCCGCATGTTCCTCGAGTACTGTTCCGGGTTTTCGGCAGCAACGGCTCTGGCCAGCTTGTCCGCCTTCCATTTATCAGTTAGGGGAACGTAAACCAGGGTCAGTTTATTGAAACCCTGGGCGGCCTCCCTTGCCTTTGTCAAGTACTTGGCCAGGTGAGGGTTGTTCGCCTCAAAGCTTCCGTTAACCTGGTTAACGATTAGATAAGAGTTGCTGTAAACTGCCAGTCTCTTGGCAGAGCATTCATTGGCTAACCGCAGTCCGGCTAACAGGGCCTCGTACTCGGCAACATTATTGGTTGCCAAAAAATTTAGCCTGAGGGAGTATTTCACCTCAAACCCGTCGGGGGTCGTAAGGACCACTCCAGCGCCACTGCCTGTGTCCGTAGACGATCCGTCCACGTGGAGTATCCATTTCGAAACTCCGTCAGGTAGTTCTGTGCTTTCCTCGGGCCGTTTCTCAAGAACTGGGGTTGTAGTCTCAACAATGAAATCAGCCAGTGCCTGCGCCTTTACAGCAGGTCTGGCTGGAATTCGACGTCGAACTCGTCCAACTCGATAGTCCATTTCACCAACCGTCCAGAAACGTCGGGTTTCTGAAGTATGCTTTTCAGAGGTTGGTCCGTGAGGACCACTATCCGGTGGGCCTAAAAGTAGGGCCTTAACTTTCGCGCGGAGAATATTAGCACGAAGGCTAATTTTTCTGCGTGTGAGTAACGGGTCTCTGGGCCGGTCAACGTTTTACTCACGTAGTAGACCGGCCATTGAGCGTCAGAGTCCTGGCGCACGAGGACAGAGCTGAGGGATGCCCCCGACACTGCCAGGTAAAGATAAAATTCCTCTCCGCCCTTGGGTGACACTAATAATGGCGGGCTGACCAGATACCGTTTCAGTTCATCGAAAGCGGTTTGGCAGTCTGCCGTCTATTGGAACCCGTTGGATTTCGTTCCTCTAAGGGATTTGAAGAAGGGCTAGTACTTATCCCCGGACTTCCCAAGGAAGCGGGACATTGCTGCCAGCCGCCCAGCCAGTCGCTGGACGTCCTTTACGTTATGTGGTGAAGCTATGTCGGCGAGAGCCTTGATCTTCTCTAGGTTTGCTTCAATCCCCCGTTGGGAGACGATGAAACCCAGGAATTTATCGGAGGCTACTCTGAAGACACACTTAGCCGGGTTCATCTTCATGTGATGCTTGCGGAGTACCTCAAATGACTTTGCCAGGTCGAGGATGTGGTCGCCGGTGACCTTGCTCTTAACGAGCGTGTCGTCGACGTAGACCTCCATATTGCGACTAATCTATTTTTCGAACATTTTGTTGACCAACCGTTGGTAGGTCGCTCCAGTATTTTTAAGTCCGAAAGGCATTACTTTATAGCAGTAGGTACCTTGATCGGTCATGAAAGAGGTGTGTTCCTCGTCCTTCGGACTTATCCAGATCTGGTTGTAACCCGAATAGGCGTCCATGAAGATTAGCAGCTCATGTCCGGCTGTTGAGTCAACCAGCAAGTCGATCCTGGGCAAGGAAAAGCTGTCCTTCGGGCAGGCCTTGTTAACGTCGGTAAAATTGACGCACATCCGCCATTTCCCGTTGCTTTTCTTTACTAAGACGACATTAGAGAGCCAGTCCGGGTAATGGGCTTCTCTAATGAAGTCTGCGTCTAGCAGCTTCTTCACCTCCTCTCGGATGACGATCAGCTTTTCAACGGAGTGATTTCTCCGCTTCTGCCTGACGGGTTTTCGGCCAGAGTCAAGCCCCAACTTGTGGACCATCACCTCTGCTGGAATTCTAGGCATGTCTGGCAGAGTCCATGCAAAGAGGTCAGCGTTCCGTCGCAGGAACACGATCAATTCATCGCGCAATGGTCCGTTGAGTGAGCCGCCGATCTGTACACACTTTTTCGAGTCCAGTGGGATTAGATGCATGGCTTCACCAGACTGCGCTTATTGAAGGGTTGTCTCGTCTCGATGGTTGAGTTCCCCAACTGTTCTAGTGCTGCCACTAGGGGCAACCTGAGACATGTAACAGGTTCGTCAGGTAACCTGGTCACCCAACACCTCTCCAACACTATAGAGTGTTGGGAACTTCATCTTGAGGTGCGGAATCGAGGTAACTGCCCCGAACGCTGTCAAGCAAAGTCTGCCCAGTATGGCGTTATACACAAAGGGTAGGTCGACCACCAGGAAGGTGAGTGTTTGACTTGCTTTTTTGGATACGTACCCAAGGTAACCTCCAATTGGACGGTCCCTTGAACGGGCACAGGCTCGTTGTCAAGGCCATATAATGGGCCTTCGGCAGGTTTTAGTTGGTTCTTTTTTAAGCCTAATTTGAAGAATGCATCCGAGTAAAGTAAATCCTTAGAATTTTCATTATCGATGAACACTCGCTTCAGCTGGTAGTCAACGCTACCGTCCAAAACGAGTGTGGATACAATGAGGGGATCAGCATGGGGGGATATTACATGAGCTAAGTCATCATTATTGAAGCTAATGGTGTTTTTCACCCTTCATTGCTTCTTCTCCCAGTCTGCTGCTACTTGCTACCGGCTAGGTTTTTAACAGGTGAGGCGGTGACCATATTAACCACCCTTGCTGCAACCCAATTTTGGGGAGGAGACTGCTCTTGTCCCTCTCCGTCAGCTGCTCCAGAGCTCTGTCTGGAGCTCCTGACGAACTTGGTAAGGTGCCCTCTGTGAATCTGCTCCTCGATCTCCCTCTGCAGTATCTTGCTGTCCTCAATTGAATACCCAGCAGAGCAGTAGAAATCGTAGTATTTTGACTGGTTTTGAGAGTCCTTCTTTAGTGGTTTTGGCCACTTCAAGAACTTCTCTCCGCGGATCTGCATGAGGACGTTTGAGCGCGTCTTTATCAGAGGCGTGAAGCTGGTGGGTCCATAGTCTCTCCATTCCAGTGGCCCAATCATGTGCTTCTTCCGACGGGAGTGGTGACTACTGTCATACTTCCTTTTTCCCTCTACAGGGAACGATCGATGCTGATCTACCCGCTCTGGAAATTTTACCTCGTTGGCCTCCTCTGTGGCAGCGTAGGCCCGGGTGATGGACTCCGCTTCCCAAAATATTTGGGAGTTTTTGTTGGCCAGGTGCTTAAAGAAGTCCCCGTAGGTCAGCGCAGAGATGAAACTATCCAATTTTATCTCTTCCGTGATCCGGGGAATCCATCTGGCCACTGCCAGAAAACGATCCAGGAAACACTGTTGGTTCTCTCCCGATTTCTGCTTGATGTGGGAGAGGTTCCACGGCTGCTTCTCTTCCCGTCGGCTCGAGGTATACTGAGCCAGGAAGAAGTCCGTGAGTTGCTGAAAACTGCCGATGGTGCCTGAAGGGAAGTGATGGAACCAGATTTGGGCATCACCCTTCAGTGTGAGTGGGAAGCAGTAGCACATCGCTGAGTCTTCTAACCCTTGTTGACTCAGATGGGTGCGGAAGTGATCTAGGTGGTCAACCGGATCACTGCTCCTATCGTATGAGTCAAGGGACGGCATCTTGAACTTGGTCGGCAGTAGACGGTTCAGGATCTCCGCTGTGAAAGGAGATCGGTCAAAGTCGATGGCGTGCTCCTCGTCCCGAAACACGCGGTTCCAAATTTTGTCCACTCGCGGATCTATGCAAGTGGCATTTGCTGATCTCTTGGAGTTGAGGTAAGCCCTCAACTCCGTCTTGTCTCTGGGGGGCTCAGCAGTCCACTGACTACTGCTTCCAACAGACCTGGCAGTCCTAGAGGCTTATTCCTGGACTACGTTCCCATCTTTGGCCTGAGAGTATCGGGAATTTTTTTTCTGCAGCCTTTCTCCCAAAGTTGTGCTCTCAGAGCGGTCTTCAAGCCTATTCTGGCCAGGAACGCATGAGGAGGCTGGGACCGGATTGTTTCCTGATCTCTCGGGCCTCTTGATCGACTTCTTTTTCCTCTGGCAACCCTTCTTGGTGGCCGGCACAGGAACGGCTACCGGAGGAGCTGCTTGCTATCTCTGCTCATTCTGAGAGCAGAGTATTTGGATCAGACGATTGTTGGCCTACATCTGCTCCATTAGTTGCTGAAAGTAGGGTGCTGGAACTCCGCCCGTTGCCCAGTTGACCGTGGCTCCAGTAGCGTTGTCTTGGTCCGGGTAAGTGACATCTCTAGCGAGATCATAAGCTTGGGCTCTCGTGTTCACCACTGCGAGCAAAACAGATGGTGGAAGAGAGCGTTGTTCGGAGTAGTGGTTGGCTTTCTGTTAGCGCTTCCCACAGACGACGACAATGATGCGTACTTGGATCCGACTTTTAATAGATTCGTATTCGTTTGGATTGTTTGACCCGGCTCCATTCACTGAATTCAAATCCTGCGCACTACTAAAATGAATAAGAGGTCAGTGTATCGGTGGGAGGTTCTCCCACGGAAAATACTCTGACGCTCTAGTCAGAAAAGCCTTCTACGCAGGGAAGGTAAGTCGGAAAGCAAGAGGGGAAGAGAGCGAGTTGATCCAGTCAATACTCAAGTTGACCATCTGTCCGCGAGTTGGCTGCCTACTAAGGTATGGACGGTCAATGCTGGCGTTGACCGTCCTGGGCCTTTTAGGACTTGGGCCAGCGCCTCTTGTTGGGCCATTTTTAGGTTGATCGTCCAGCTGGCTGTTTTGCGCCTCCTTTGACCTTGGACCAACCCATATCCCTGCATACCCATCAATATTATATAATTGTCATGATCGACGTTTTGTGTCGTCTCCTTCAGATAGAAGAAAGCACCGCGGTGATGGCAGAGGCGACGGGAGTCGTTGACAGAGGTAGTCGGCGACAGCGATGGTTTGAGGGAGCACGAGGGTGAGTAGACGAACAATAGACGCCCTTTTGTGTTCGCGGTTGTGGATGGCTCTTGATGAACACGAGTTCAACGTGGTAGGCAATGGCGCCGACAATATGGTATTTGTGGTTCGTAGCAAGCGACGATGGAGTGACAGTAAGCAACTGATGAGCAAACAATTTGGTGTTTGCCGTCAATCAGGAATACTAATGAGATTTATGAAAAGAAAAAAAACGATAAATATGAAAAATAGAAAATGAATGATCATGATATTTATGTGTTACTAATTGTATAACAAATCATTTTAAATTGGAAAAATTAATCTTTTAATTTAGAAATAATATTATATATATATCATAATATATGTAAATACTCTAAATTAAAACATTAATATTTTTAATAAAAATATTATATCTTTAATTATGCGTCCTGGATCCGATTGCTGACGGATTTGGATGTTATTAGGCCTTTGAATTGAATTGAAGCGGATTCGATCTCCGTACTTCTCAACTTGGATTTTGCACGCTACAACTAAAAAACGAGAGGTGTAAGGATTGACGGGACTCGATTCCCGTTATATCCTCCGATACTCAAGTCAATAATCTTTCTCAAAAAATTAAAAATACGGGAGTAAAAGTAAACTACTATTGATACAGCTAGTTGGTATGTTTCCTTAGGAAAGAAGTTGTTACTGATTTGTTCATCATCCTCTTGAAAGAAAGAAGAATGACATTTTCAAATGTGCTATTAGGGAAATCTCTTATTGGTCCACTGTCCAGACAATAGCTTCACAAATTGGGATGAGGTGGCTGGGATGGCAGCCAAAAGATTTTGTTGTCCACCAACTTCCGCCATTGTTTCTTCTTCTACTAATCCTTCAGAGGAGATGCCAACTTTAAGCTGATTAGTAAAGCTTTATATTCTATCACATTATTTGTGGTCGAGAACCTAAAGGTCATTAAGTATTTTATCTCGAATCCTTCGAGTGTTTTAGTACAATTTCGGCTTTGTTGTTTAATTGCGAAGATACTTCGTCAACGTGTAGCGACTATGTGGGTAATGATTCCTCTGGAGTAGCTCTGTATATTTGCCTGTTTATCCCAAGATGGTGATTATTGTTTCAATAATAAATTTTATGAGAGCTTGACCCATTATGAATGGTTGCGCTCGAAACTCTCTGTCAAACTTACCCTACTCAATATGCTACTTGATTAAACGTCTGAATACTTCTGATTTTTATAAGATTATTTTTAGCGATTAATCTGTCAAAACCATACTTTTATGGACTTAAAAATACAATCGAAGCTTTCTTATATTGAATAGTAAGGCTAAAGTAGTATTTTCGTCATGCATATTTAGTTTTCGTGTCTGTTAAGATATTACTGATATAATATATAATTGTTGAATCCCTATTTCTTCCTTGACCAAAATAGCACTTAAGGTTGTTTTTAAGATGATTAGGTAGATATATAATTCTTTGTCTTCTTTAGGACAAGTAAGTAAAGACAGATGTATCAGATATTCTTCTTTCAGCTCTCAAAAGGCTTGCAAGCATTTATCTGTCCATTAAAAATTATTTATTTTTGCTCCTCTTAATGCTTTATAGAATAGTTAATATTTCTTGGCTGACTATACTAGAAATTAGGATACTGTGTCGAGTTATTTGATTAATCTCTAAATTTCTTTAATAATCATGGGTAGTTTCATATCTACTATCGCCTTAAGTTTTTTCAAATTTTCCTCTATGTTGTGAGATAATGAATCCTAGGAGTTTATTGGAAGTTACTTCAAAAATGTATTTGGTCATGTTCAATTTCATTAGATATGTTTTGAGTACCTTAAATATCTTAACCACATCGTTGATATCATGATTGATAAGTATGATTTTGAATAACATGTCATCAATGTATAGTTCCATATTTATTGCTCAAATATTTTATTCATCAGCCTTTGAGATATAGGTCCAGCATTCTTTAAGATAAACAACATTAATATATAACAGTAGGTTCTCTAGTTAGTCATAAATGAGGTTATTTCCTTATCTTTTGAACCCATTCAGATCTTACTATATCCGGAGAAAGGATATATAAAATTTAGTAGTTGGTGCCTTGGTATTGAGTCCACTAGTTGAATGATATAGGAAGTGTGAAGTTATCTTTCATATATTTTTAATTCATATTTGTGAAGTTGATATACGTCGTCCACTTCTCATTATTCTTTTATACAAGAATTACATTAGATAACAAATCCTGATAGCTTACTTCTTTGATAAATCTAGTATTGGTTAATTTCTTGACATTTTCATGAATTATTGAGTTTTTCTATTGAACAATTTTATCCTTTTTATCTAACCGATTTGTACCCGGGTACGAGTGTAAGGCACGAGTATTTAATTTATAGTAATCATAATTAATTAAATTAATATAATTTAAATTAAGG
Organism: Nepenthes alata; assembly: GCA_028571085.2. Taxonomy (NCBI): domain Eukaryota; kingdom Viridiplantae; phylum Streptophyta; class Magnoliopsida; order Caryophyllales; family Nepenthaceae; genus Nepenthes; species Nepenthes alata. The sequence goes on from JAOVVI020004633.1 coordinate 8,993, forward strand.
ACAAAGGACGTAGAAAATTTGAGTTAAAGAGTCAAAATTGGATTGGATGATTTGACGTCAAATAGAGGCTGACCCACATCTAAGTGTCAAGACCCATGGAGTCAGTGCCTGAGGTTCACCTGATCGGTGCTCAAGTTGTTGTTGGCAATAATTATGCGCTCGAGACACGCCTGTGCCACGCTCGAGTGCAGCAGTTCAGTAGCCTAGCACTTGATGAATGCTTGAGTGGCACCTAAGCGCCTGAGTGCCTCTATATATAAATGACTTCTGACTCATTTTTTATCATTTTTCAGAGTTGTTACGTTTTGAGTTTTTGATTGTTGTACGGATTATAGAGCATTTCAATCTTCTACTGCAGGTCGATCTTAATCGGGTCTGGTCTCCGGCGCTGATAACCTAGAACCTACACAATACAAACTACAAATAAGTGGTCAATGGTCTGTGGGTTATTCTCCCACGGAAAATACTCTGATGCGCAAGTTAATAACCTTCCGCAATGAACAGAAAGAGGCCGGGAGTGACAGTAGAATGCGGTGGAGGATGAATGAATGATTAATGTTAGGTATGCGCGAATCCAATGAGGCTTGACTCCTAAGAGTAGACTGTATGATGTGGCTCACTAAGATGCTTGATCAAGGCTTGAGGAATCAATGTTCTCGATCTCTCTCTAGGAAATTGGGTCCCGACTAGGAGTGCAAGTTTATACCAGTAGTGAATTTGCGTATTCCTCTCCCCCCTTCCCTGCTAGAGGAAAGGATGTTTATAGGCTTTGAGATGAAAAGCCTTTGAGAGAGCGTGGTCGGAGTTTGAGGCCAGGGTGTCGCGACTGGCGGACGCCAACTTGGGGGCCCAAAACTGGATCGTCATCCTACAGGAGGAGCTCGAGTCACAACAAGTGTAATACCCCGAATAATTTTAATTTTATTATTTAGTTGTGATAATTATTTTTAGTATTTTAAATATAAAGTTTCGTAATTCGGGCTGAAAATATAAATTTGAAATATATGGACCAATAAATTGGTCCTAAATATTTGTGCCTAATAAATTTAGAGTATTTGGATCGGTGGATTAAATTTAGATTAAAGTTTAGACTTAACTAGAAAGTTTAATTAACTTTTAAACCAAACTGAATAATAAATATTTATCAGGTAAATTTTAATTTATTAGTATTCGTTGATTAAAAATATAATTAAATTTTAAAAAAGATAAAATATTATGATTAAAAGTTAAATATTAATGTAAGGGCAGTAAAATAATTAATATTTTAAATAGATATGTAAATGTATATAATAATATATATAATGTAATAATACTAATAAATATAAATAATAATAAATATTATTAATTATAGTAAGTGATAATAATAAAATAATAATAATAAATTATAAATAAAAATAATAAATAATAATGATAAATAATAAAAAAATATTAATATAATATTAATATATAATAATAAGTAAATAATAATAATAATAATAGAGAAACAAATAATGGGAGAAAGAAAACAAAGAGGAAGAGAATGAAAAGTAAAAGAAAGAAAGGAAAGAAAGAAGAAATGAAGGAAGAGAAGAAGAAGGAAAGGAGAAGAAAGAGGGAGAGGACGGCGTGATCCAGGAGGAAGGAGACAGATGTCCCAAATAAGGGAACTCTGCGAAACCCTAATTCGACTCCTTCATTATTTAAGGAGACGGTGTGGGAAGAAAGAGGAGTCGCTGTTGTGAAACCCTAGCCATCCAGTCGTTACCGTCGCCACTACCGCTACTAACCGTTGTCGTGAGTTGGGCTGAAACCGCCGCTTCGCCGTTAAGGTCGCCGTTGTTGGGTGGTGTCGCCACCGTCGTTGATTTGTGCCGCCGCTATCATTGCCGGATGAAGAACTCAAAACCGAAGCAAGTAATCTTCCATCTTCGCAAGTAAAATTTCCTCCTCACAAACTTGATCCTTCCTTCATTCCTGTTGATGCTAATGCTCTGATTCCACGCTTTGATTGAGTGAAAAATTGTCAAATATCGAGGGTTACAAACTTGGGAAAACTCGGAGGCAGAGCTTCGGCTATGTGAGGAATCGACCAACCCTTTGTGGCTTTGTAAATTGTCTAATGGAACCATGAAGAATTGATTTGGTTTGTTGTACCCCTGATTTTGGGGATTTTGGTGCCGTCGTGGAAACTCTGTTTCCCGTTCGGTTGCGTGTGTGTGTAACTGTGGGTGGGCAGCGTGGTGTGTGTGTATGTGGTGTAGCTGTGAGTGTGGGATGCTGGAAATTGGGTTCATATATGAGTGTTCAGTGGTTATTGAACCGTGAAGAGGAGATAGAGGAAGCTCCGTGCTCAATTGAGGCGTCCGGCCGTTGGCTGAAGGGGACGGCTTGAGGATTGGAATATGTATATACGTATACGAGGATGTATGTGTAAATATTTATGTGTATGTGAGTTGCGGGTGCGTGTGCGTGTTTGTATGTGTGGATGTATATGTGTGTGTAGCTGGGTGTGGGTGTGTTGAGTGTGTGCGGATGTGTCTGTGTGTATGGGTGTTGCCATGTGTGTGCGTTAGCGTGTGTGTGCAGGGCTGTGCGAAGTCATAGGCAGTGAGAACAAGGAAGGGTGGCATTGCTGCTGCGTGAGGGTGTGTGTGTAAGTGAGTGTTGTGTGTGTTGGTTTGTGTATGTGTATATATATATATATATATATGGGATGGTATAGTTATATGTATATGTGTGTGTGTGTTTATGGGTGTATATATATATATAAATATATTTATATATATATGTGGATTGGAATAGTTGGAAGTAAATTTATATATGTTAGTGGTTGAACATGTGTATATAATTTTTTCATGTGCATTTGGTACACTTGAAATAATATTAATCGATTACGTAATTATTTCTGTATTTTATTGATAAAATTCGGTAAAATTATTCTTTGTATTAACCTTGGTGATGTGCGTATGTCTTATTGGCACTCTATAAATAAATAAAGGAGAGTGTGCGAAGACTCTACGGCAATCGAACGTATAGGAGTCCGTGGGATCGTAGAGTAGTCTATACTCTTTCGATACTGAACCCATTCTGGAGGTTGAGGTCGTTGATATTGTAGAGGGATACTTATAACCTAGTGACCATCGTAGATGATGATATCTAAGATATCATTGGCGATGGGTATTGAAGGTGGTATCAGCATACTACGGGTACAGCTTCTGGGAGGACTATAGAGGTAGTTGGATACTATGAATAACCTCGTTGCATTACCCAGTCGTCGGGGGCGTAAATACGTGGTCTTTGGATCACTATGGTAGAATAAAGTCCAATGAGATTCTTATTATCTCGTATAGTGGTGACCTCAAATTAAGTTGATAATTAGATTCTTGTTATATCGTACAGTGAGTCGAGAGAGATGCTTATAATCTGGTTACCATCGTAGAGCATGATATCTGGGATATCATTGGCGAAGGGTATCCGAGGTGGTATCGACATGCTACGGGTACAGTCTCTGGGAGAACTGTAGGGGTAGTTGGATACCATGGATAACCTCGTTGCATTACCCAGCCATTGGGGGCGTAAATACGCGACCTTTGATTCACTATGGTAGAATAAGGTCCATAGAGACTCCTGTCATTCATCCAGTTGTGACCTCGTATGGAACGGATGATCGGATTCGACGGAATCCATGTTGCTTCCTTGATACTTAACCGTTCACGTGGCCTTTGGGTCGTGGACACGACATGTTATTGAGTCTCGGACAGTGGTGGACATATTACCTGCTATGATTGATTTTATTCACTATTTTATCATCCGAGATACTTTATTGTACTCCTATATTATTGTTTATTTTTACTTATTGGGCATTCAACTCACCCTTGTATTTTATTGGCTCTAGATTAGGCAGGTTGATATTAGGATAAAAGAGATCACGTGACTTTTGGGTAGCGACCAGATAGAGGTGATATTAGAGTTCGAGACTCCCATGATAAAGATCTGAAACTTTTCGTTATTCATTAATCTTTAGATATTTTTCAAATATCTCATATATGAAGTTTGATATTTTGGGATATCGATGTTATTGAAGTTATTTATTATTAATGTTATGGATATTGAATTAATGATACATTTATGAGGTTTAGTAATGATATTTTTAATGATGTTGAGTTCATTGATGACGAATAATTTATGATTTCGGATGATTTGAGATTTTGACATGATGGTCCGGGTCAGGTTTGTGGATCCGAGCTCGGGTCGTTACATCTTGTGTGTAACTTTTTCCTGAATTTTTTACCTTTCTTGACCCATAATCTTGGGGTTTTTGGGTTTGCTATTTGTTGGCATGGCATTGTGTCCGATGTGTGTACCTCACCACCTCTCTCTACTCTTTTGTACAGATGTTAGTTCCTCAAATGTCCTTCTCAAAAAAAGCTATAGCTAAGCGTTCCCGAGCTAGCAAGCCCTGAGAACCCGACCGTTTCATCAATCCCTCCACTGAGGACCTCTTCCAAAAACGCATGTCCCATAGGCAACTTTCCCTTGAATGGGAAGTTGATCTTGTGACCCTCGATCCCTCCATTTCCTCCCTATTCATTGACCAGCACTAGGAGCTGATTCTGACCAATCTAATTTCTTCTGCTCAACTCTTGATTTAAGAGTTTTATACCAACCTACATGACCTCGACCCCTTATCAGCCTCCTTCACTACATACTTGGGGGGTGTACCATTCGGATTACCCCAAGCGTACTCTCTCATACTCTAGGTATTTCTTGAGTTCCCCATCCAAACTATCTATATAGTTATCGTACCATACCACATTACAATGAGATAGTCTCGATCCTCCATGGCTCTCCCATAACATGGCATGGAAAACCTTTCAAAACAAAACATCTTACCCATCGGAGGATGGTGGTGTGCCAGATTATATTAACAAATATTTTTTCAGTCACACACTTCATCTCCATTCCTCTTAATAAGACCCTATTCCTCTATACCCTTCTGAGTGAGCGGCCGATTGATCTCCTATCCCACCTCTATTCCCATATCATGTCTATTTTTATGTCTAAGAAGGATGACAATCTTTCCCATAATTGTCTCATCCAATGCCTAATTATCAGTTTAGACATCCCATTTCTAGACCTTCCATGTGTGTGGCTTGGCCAGCCCATTACTCACACAACCTTGAAACAAAGCCAAGCCCACATTCACCGACTCTCCCCAACTCATGAGGACCCTCTAAATGATCCTCTTCCGGAGGACCCCTCATTTTTAACCGCTGTTGGCTCGTCTCATCCTCCGTTGTCTTCAAACTCTTCCTCCTCGTTGCTCATGGGACAACTCTCTTGGATTTTTTAGCAGCTCATGTGACTCTCTATGTCTTAGGAGTGGCTATCTACTTCTCAAGTGCGACTGGAGTCACACATGCTTGAGGGCTTTTGGCGTCTTAATACCCAAGTTGCTACCTAGGAGGCTTATATGCGGGAGCAGTTTGCCTGTTTGGCTGTTGAGTTGTCCTCTCCACATGCACATGATCGTTTTTGACTCCGAGTGAAACCTTCCCTTTGGTCATTCATAACAAAAAGGGGAGTACATTGCAAAGGGAAGGTTATCTTTATGGGGGAGTTTCTTATCTTTATGGGGAAGTTTCTCACTTTAGGGGGAGATCGGTTATGTGTAAGGGAGAGATTTATTGTGTAGGGGGAGGTTGATTAGATCTTAGGTGGAGGACTTTGATATATTTACTTTTCGTTTGTACACATGATGTAATTGCTACCTTTGTTGTCATATATATTTCTTTGTAATGTACACGTGATTATCTATAATTTTATTGCTTTTTATATATATTTTTTGCTTGTTTCGCTTATATTTATTTCTATACTAACCATGCATGAACAGGAATAACAGACTTTCGTATCTCCTTCGGTTTGAATTTACTGTATCGGCCGTCTATTAGGAGTATATTTTTATATACACAAATTTTATTTCGGTGGTATCTGAACCCGTGATTCATTTATTTATAGTTTTATCGTTTTTGTAAGGTTTTGTCATAGAATTATTAAATGGGGAGATTATTAGGTAAATTATATGTTGACATATTTCGTGACTACGTTTGGTTATTCGATGGCGTATTTTACCGTGTCATAAAGATCTATATCAGATTCACGCCAAATATTCGTAAATGTGTAAATCTTAGTATCCATGCCTACCTAGTGCTTGACCCGTGTATGAGCATCTTTTTCAGTATATTGACACTCGAGGTGCAACCGATCCGCACACGAGCACCATTTCAAGAATAACTGTGCTCAAAGCACGCACAAAGTGTAATTTTCAAAATGTGAGTGCTTGAGATGTGCCCGAGGCACGTTCGAGCACTGGGGCGCAGACCCTATGCGAGGCAGGTGCATGCTTGACATGTGTCTGAGTGGTACTTAAGCGTTGGGGCGTGCATTTTGAAGTGGTCTCATTTTTTGACCTAATTTCGGACCCTCTCTATAAATATCCACATTCCCTATCTTATAAAATAACTATTGGTGATATTTATCTCATGACGGCTCAGTTAAAAGCTTTCTCTTCAAAGTTTGTAGAAGGCTTCAATTTGAGAAAACTCATCCTCGATTTTTGAGTTTCATTTCTAAAGTTTTCTCACTATATATACTTTATCGTACATATTTTCCTACCTGTTGACCTTGTAAAAGACGTGGGTATGAAGATTGAGATCTAGTGGTATGCGGAGATTATATGACTCGTGAAGTAAGATTGACAAAAAAATTGAAATGCGTCTAGTTTTATTATTAAAGGCAAATTTAAGGAGTTTCTTGGTAGAAATAACAAATCGAGAGTAAGTCGACTAAGATAGTGTATCTGTAGCACCTGATCTATAAGTTAACTTTTCTAGTACATTTTTTTACTAGCCGAAGAAGTTCGAGGGATTTTACTCGATAACCATGGTTATCGAAATTTTTCTTCATTACCAAGAACCTCATCTTTGCTATTATTGTTATTGTTCTTCACTATTTACATCTAGATCTAAATATATTTTACGTATATTATATATTTTTAGTCCGCAATTTGAAAAAAGGGTTGAAATGGTTTGAAATTAATGACTTCCTAATCTATTTCAAAAAGAAATAGAAGGATGACGAGGTTAAGGCAGCTTGCATAATATTCTAGATAGTTAATAGAATTGTTACATGCAACAGTAAAAAATGCACACTTTAGGCATGCCCACCCCCAAAGAAATCAATTTGGTTAATTTTGACACGAAGGTTAACTATAAATTCATTATCACATTCTCTTCCTACTCTGTCATCTGCTAGATCATGCCAAAACCAATTTTCCTATGATAGACCACGTTTAGACAGTTGCATTTTCGCTTTCCAAGGGTTAGCTTTGGAACATGTTTCTGCCGCCAAACCTGACATACTAAAAAAAATTAACTCACATTTAAGCAAATCAACCAATGAGGAAGGTAAAGTAGGAAGCATTCCAGACCTTTCTTATTTAGTTAGTCGAAATATGGCTATACACCTACAACTAAATGCACCTTGAAACCAACACACATAGCTCTTCCTTCACGGAACCACCCACGTATAGATCTTCTAATGTTACTTCTAGTTCTACGGTCACATCTTCCCCTCTTATAATCTTCTCTCCTCCTTCCGTACGACCTCCACCAAAGAATCTAAAGCCAAGCTTCATATTGTAAGTAATCGCATACAGGTCAAGGAACCACCGTGTTAACTCTAAACTCAAGTAAACCCATTGTACAGTGAGGGAAATTCCATGTCGCATATATGAATGCAACCACACAACCGAGTATTTCTTAGTCATCAAAGACCACTGCCAACTTCTATAATCCAAATTGATTGAGGATAAGTAGTTCATCATTTCAATAAGTACTATTTGAGAAACAAATTATATGATATGTTGCCTACAACTAGTTGATGCCACGCAACAAAAGTATTGGCTAAACGATCCTCGCTAAAACAAGAGATTAGGAAGTATGAAGTTTAAAAAAAACAAATGCTTAAATTATAATCACATATGTAACCCAAATGTACAAATACTTGGCATACATTTAAGGTGCAGAATTCACATAATAACACAAACAAGAGTACAAACAAATCGTTGTCTTTATTTTGCATGAAGTTGAAAGAAAAACTTAATGCTGATTAAAAGAAACAAAGTTTGAAAGACAAAAGGAAAAATAAAAATAAAAATATGGGGATAAAGTATAAACAAGCGTGTAGGAATGAGTATGTTCTGTGTATGTATGACAAGAAGAGAGAACGATACACAGCTCTCCTCCAGTGTTTATGGTCTCCTGATAAATTTTGTCACTGGATTCGTAAAATATAACGTGATATTTGAAGAGCATACAGAAAATTTAACAAAAAATTATTAAAATTTAGAATTCATCAATGACATTGTCGTTT
>JAOVVI020004636.1:0-17397 GCA_028571085.2 Nepenthes alata
CTATACAACAGCAAGAGCTACTATATGTACATCATCAGACATACAACTATATCAATATACAAATCCTCCACAAAAAATAAACAAAGGTACTACATAGGGGTATAAAGATCATAGAACTAAGTCCTCAAGTTATCCTCTAAGATATTTATACCTAATCAACTTCTAATCCTCTATCCCATCCTATCGGGTATAAACTCGTATTCATTTGGAGGCAAAAAAAATAGTAAGGTTAGCCAAATATTCAGAAACTACAATATAATTAAAGATAATAAATAATATATGCAAAATAAAGTAAAAAACATATATGAGTATAATGAGGATACGTAAATATAAATCATGATTAGATGCACTTTTCGGAATACAATAATCTTTCTTGATTTACTTGTCTTTCTTTAGGCTTCAAAACATGCATAACGTTTTTACTTTGCAGACCACAGTCGGTAAGCCTTACCAGCTAACGGTGTAAACAAATTGAGAAAAAGAATGTGTATGTCCCAACACATTATAAGGCGCTAACTACCCATGCAACTTTAACATCCCATGGCGGACGGTACCCAATACCTAGGGCCAGATATACTACCCACATAATTTTGACGTCTCGTGGCGAATAGTGCCCGATGCCTAGGGCCAAAAACAGGTAATAGATACACCACAAGAATATCTCCCATAGTTCAAGTGCAATTCCTCAATTTGTCGCAATAATATCCTAAGACATGCTAAAAAATATCACACATTAAAATACACACTCAGAATAATCATTGAGTTTTTACTTTAGTATCTATGGCATGTATAATGCTACCGTCTGAAATATAAATTCATGGTTCAGATTTTACGATTTCTTATTCTTTAAGGGAAAGTCCACCAAATGTTTTTAATAAAGTTCTCCATCCAGGAGAACAAATCATGCGTATATAAAATTGTGGCATTCTCTTCGTATACTTACATATCTTGCATAATTCTTATATAAAAATACAGATAATGTTTGTTGTGGACTTAAATCTTCATGTGACTTTAAACATCTAAATAATTTAATATGATACTTCAGAATAATTAGAAAATCTGTACTATATCGGGCTAAACATAACTTTAGAGCTTTTGAACGATAATTCATTCACAAACGGTTCACAATAATATTTTTGGAATATACAATTGAGTATATACAATTATACATGATTTTAAGTGTCAATTAAACAAAATGAAATAATGCAAAAATACAAAAATGGCTCGGGTGAATAGTGTCAGTTTAGGTGTTGGGGTCCCGTATGTGAAACATTGGACTAAATATGGAAAATTTGGCACTCAATCGGTAAATATCCACATTCAAGACATGAGTTTTTTATTATCTCAAGCCAAATCATATACAAAACTCGAAGTAATCGGTTAAATGGGTTCTGGGCGCGGGTTAGGATTCCGGCGAATGCAATTTCACATAAACTACCAAATCGAATATCCATTCAATAAATTAGCATATACAGGGTATTGGTAATGATATTCTTGGGCTAATTTAGGCAAAAGCCCCAAAAATCGGAGGTTGAAGGAATCTGGGTTCGGGGTTAGGATTTCGGTGCAAAAACTGATCAATAACTAAGAAATCAGACAATAAATTAATAAATTTCGGTGCCCAAATTGTTGATTTCATCAAATATGTGCATGGGTCAGATATTGGGACAATAATAGCTGATGAGAATCAAACAAAAATTAAAAAGAGAGAATGAAAAGGGTATGGATGCACTTACCTCGACCCGATCTATCATTTCTCTAACTGGCTCGAGCACGAAATCGGATTTGGGAACCTTAGATTCCTCTTTTCTCTTCCTCTTCGTGCTTCCACTCTCCTCTCTCTCTTTTCCCCGCATGACTGACGCAAAAGTGCCATTGGGCTCTTATATTGCAGGCCAGTACTCGAGCGCCGATCGATGCCTAGCAGGCACGACTTCTCATATATTAGCACCTGCCCGAGTGCTCGAGCACCCGACAGGCGCTGCACTGCTACTTTGGGCACCTGTGGCGCCACCTGAGGTGCCCGGCAGGTGCCCTAAGCTAGTTCCTCCTACCACTTCCGAACCTAATTTTTTCACATGAATTAAGCGTAATATTGATTATATTAATTCAATTACCCGTAGTTACGACATTCAAAAATCGGTACATCATAACTCTCCCCCACTTATAAAATTTCATTCTCAAAATTTAACGAACCTCAAAATTCAATAAACGAAAAGATATCTTTTCAAATTCCTACTTTACATCCTTGAAGAAACGATCTTTCCTAGAAAACCTAACCCAAAGAATCATCCTAAGTTCCAATATCTAATGTTTCCTATTTAAATCTAGGTTGGAACATTTCCCAAGAAAAATTCCTAATTTCCTAGAATGACTTAATTCGATCACAAATTTTCCTCAATCATTGATGTAAGGGAGATTTCATGGCAATCCACAAAAATTCAGAGGCAACCCAAATTATTAGCTATTTCCTCGACTGAATTCAAAACCTCAACCGGATGGATGAATTCCTATTTCAATTCATCCTAAGCATCGAGAATGATCATCCACTTGGATTCTCAATCTTATTTTGAATTCTCTAGGCCAAGTGTCACACGCTACCGCTGCCCTATTCTGATTGACCATTTACTGGTACACTAAAATCAACTTGCAATCCTGGCCGAATAATTCATATCAGACACCTAAGCCAGAGAGTAATTATAGACGCAAGTAAATCTCAAAGATATTAACACAACCAAGGCAAGGTCCTTAATTCTCAGATCACGATTAACTTAGAAAACACAATTGAGATGATCACCAAAAAATTTGACACACCTCAAATCACCACCTAGGTCTTGAAGACTAAATGCACAACAAACTCATTATCTCATTGGCATACCAACGAGCCGATCTAGTTGACCTGCATGCATTATCCAAATTTGCGATGAATGGATCATCTTCAGAAACTAATCCATAATTATTCAAACACCTAAAGTTCTAATGGCTCTAACAACCCCGTAACAAAACCATAATGACCTTTTATATTATAATTTCATAGTTTGAGTACTTCGAATGCGATTCTATCTCCAAAATCAAAAGCATGATGTCCCATAGCCCAAATATTGAGACCTACTCGTGGCTCACCTTTCACAGCCCCTACGAAGTATAGAAAGCATATTAAGTCTAAGGACTCCCAATATTGATTAACAACACTAATGTCTACTTTCCTTAAAAGACACTGAGGTTCATCATCATAATTTTTAAATAAGTTTACCTATTTGCACTAATGCGTGACCCTATCTTCTATATAATATGACTACTCAGACCTTTAGGATTAGCTACATAATAACTACATCCATAACAAAAACCTATAAATCCTCAAAGAAAAGACCCCAATTGCAACACCAAACCACAGTTAGAGTAATTTCGATCATAGACTTCTCCTTCACTTATTTTGAGGGTGACAACCCACAAATGATTCAAGAAAAGCATGATCCTAAATCTTCCTCAAAAGCATCACATTCTACCATAACTTGCTAGATCCATTAAGGATCAACCCAAACGACATAGTTGACAACTTACCATTCAATCCTTGAAAGCTATCTCCACATATCTCACTCCGACAGATACTGATTGCTTCCATGACAAACGCCCATGATCACTGCAAATCCTCGAGGGATGCTTAACGAACATTTTACTAGATTCACCTAGGCCCAAGAGAAACGCATACTTTCACAACATCAATCAGTCTTTCCCAAATGAGCCATCACTCAAATCTCTACAGAACCATGTACAAGCTATCAATATAACACTTCCTTTAATCAAACTCTTATTCTCTCCCAATTGAGCATATGGCTAATTGCCTTCCTAATCCAAGACACAGTCCTCAAACAGAGTTCATACATCTCCTATAATTCCTTAAATTCATCGATAAGTCTAACACAATGTTGACCTAAGTAAGGCGTAAGGATCTGATCCATAAAGTCCATAGAAATATGAATGAACATACATACCTAAAAGGCTTTACCGGAACTTGCAACGGCAACATATTTATCTCGGATGCTGCCATGGGCACAACTCTTAATAATCCACGGTCAACAACACTATGGATATTTATCGATCTTAGAAATTAACAAGCATTTGTAATAGATCAAATAAATCACCTATTAATTTACAAGACCTTCTTATTATACCATAAATCTCCCAAGTGACCTAAATTTCCAATCATCTAAAATTGACCTCATTGGTTCATCTTACTCACCTTAAAGGTTCCAGGGTATCCCATAGCAGCACTTAACTGATACTTCCTCGATTCCATATGAAATCCTTAAAATCAGGGTCAATTCCAATACAACATCGAATTACTGATAAAAAATTCAATCCACCTAACCTTTTCCTCTAGGAGGCATCCTCAAATACTAATACAGCCAAAACTTCTTAGTGACCCCAAGACGACTCCCAGATGTGGTCTCATCTTACTAAATAAATTAGACACATACCCTTATTAAACGACTTGTAAGCACAACAAGACTAATTTTCTGATATCTCGATCAACTCTACCTCATACTCAAAATTTCACTATTAAATTGTAAAGCATAATTTTCTTACCAATACAATTCATACTAGCACGGCGACTTATCAACCAAAACACAACTGAAATCAGATCAATGCTGAGTACCAAAAAATAATTTCAATCAACCCAACCAATCATACCTACGGACCCAAGAAAGTGTCGTAATCCTCGATACCGATAGTATCAAACTTAGATCATTAAATAAATGAATAAACTCAGAAATCACAATTGAGAATATAGATTCAAAATCCACAAATACAGAAATATCTAGATTTAAAGATCCTACCTTCCACCACGGTAGACAACACTCTATACCTCATGATATCACCGTAAAATCTCGATTTAAGGCACTAGACTTTTTCACTGTCCGACCAATCGGATAAAGATAATAATTGATCACGTGACTGATTGACCACAATTGAAATATGCTCCCAAAACTCGTTGGAAAAAATACTTATCCAGAAAAGAACATCCAAAAAGATATTCTACAATATCTCTTTATCGTCCCGACCCACGACTCTATTCTCATCAATCCCGAGCATGGTTCACCTAAACAACATTTTAATTCTCAGGATCTATATTTTAACTTCTACAGAATTCAAGCCACCCAACATTCAAACACTTGATCATTATTATATCGACCATAAAATGACGTTTGCGGATTCACTAATACCAGGAATTAACTCCAAGTTTTCCCAACTTTGAGATATCGATTTTACCTTATCCGTCTCACTTGTTATACTATTCAAGCTTCCCCAATCCTAAGTTCTCGGACCAAGATCAACCTAAGTTAATCTTCAAGGTATCCCCCTAACAACTTCTCCTTCTCCTAAATCTCGCCCGGACTAGATCCTCTAACACCCTTAAATCTTGCCATCAAACCCTACAAATTCATATATTTAGATTCTCTATCACGTGGTTGACCACCTCCACGTGTCAAACTTTTCCTAGGCAACACGATCAGCTACTAACATCCTTTTTGAAATAAAAATAATATGGGTCAGTTCATAACTTAGACACTAACTGGAATAGTGTAAGCTAGACAACCAAACTTACCCATTAACTCCTTAGTTCAGGCCTAAATCATACAAACTAGGACAACTAAAATCACCCGATCGATTTTCATCATCTTACACCTTCATCTACTTATTTAATCTATCTTACTTTGATCTATGTTTTCTCATAAGATTCACATCACACATAAGGTATCTCATTCTCTGATACTAATTGTGACAAACCATATTTTTCTAACCAAAATCTGACAAAATTTTGACAGAAAAATAGCCGACAAATAAATATAAAACCTGCACAAACCCCTGTACAACAATCCCATAATCCACAATACAGAAAATATAGAATTCATCAGCCACTAACTACACGTGGCACCAACATCATAACTTTGGATATGATATTGGCTCAGATAAGAAGCCATTAGATGCTTATACAAACCATAAAAACCTGTAAAAGTATTTACAACCATCAAATACAGTGGGAGCTACACTACATGTACATCATCAGATATATAACTACATCAATATATAAATCCTCCATAAAAAATATATAAAGGTACTACATAGGGGTACAAAGACCACGAAACTAAGTCCTCAAGTTATCATCCAAGATCTTCATGCCTAACTAACTTTTAATCCTCTACCCCGCCCTATCGGGTATAACCTCATACTCATTTTAAGGTAAGAAAACTGTAAGGGTGAGCCAAATTTTTAATAAGTATAATATAATTAAAAATAATAAACAATATATGAAAAATAAATGAGAAAAGGGATATATAGGCATGATGAGGACACGTAAACATAAATTATGATTAGATACACTTTTTGAAATACATTTATCTTTCCTGATTTATTTGTCTTTCTTTGGATTTCAAAACATGCACAGCTTCTTTACTTTATGGACCAGGGCTGGTGTAAACAAATTAAAGAAACGAATGTGTATGTCTCCACACATTCTAAGGAGCTAACTACCCATGTAGCTTTAACATCCTGTGGCGAACAGTGCCCGATACCTAGGGCTAGATATGCCACCCACACAACTTTAACATCCCGTGGTAGACGGTGCCCGATGCTTAAGGCCGGAAATAGATAACGGATACATCACTAGAGCATCTCCCATGGTCCAGGAGTAATTTTTTGATTTTTCACAATAATATCCTAAGGCATGCTAAGGAATATCACTTGCCATAATATATGGCCAAGATAATTCTTGAACATTTACTGTAATATCTATAGCATGTCATGGAATACTACTATCATAAATATAAATCAGTGATCTAGGTTTCACGATTTCTTATTCTTTAAGAAAAAGTCCACTAAATTTCTTTAACAAAGTTTTTCCTTTGGAAGAACAAATAATACATATATCAAATTGTGTCATTCCCTTCGTATACTTACATATCTTACATAATTCATATATACATATACAAATAATCATTTCTTGTCGGCTTAAGTCTTCACGTGTCTTTAAATATATGTATAATTTAAAATGATACTTTTGAACAATTAGAAAATCTATACTACATTGGGCCAAATATAACTTTGGAGTTTTCGGACGATAATTCCTTCACAAACGGCTCACAATAATATTTTCAAATTATACAATTGAGTATATACAATCATACATAATTTAAATGCCAATTAAAAAAATGATATCATACAAAAATACCAAAATGACACAGATAAACAGTACCAGTGCGAGTGTTAGGGGCCCGTATGTGTAAAATTGGACTAAACTTGGAAAATTGGATACCCAACCGGTAAATATCGATATTTAAGACATGGGTTTTTATTATCTCAAGCCAAATCTTATATAAAACTCAAATTAATTGGTTAAATGGGGTCCGGGCATGGTTAGGGTTTCGACTAATGAAATTTCATATAAAACTATCAAATCGGATATCCAAACGATAAATTATCATATATAAGGTATGGGTAATGATATTCTATAGCCAATTTAGGCAAAAACCCTAAAAATTAGAAGGTGAAGGCATCTGGGCGAGGGGTTAGGGTGTTGGTGAGAAAATCAGTCAACAACTAGAAATTGGACAACAAATTGATAAATTTTGTTACCCAAATCGTGGGTTTCACAAAATATGTGTATGGGTCGGGTATCAGAATAATAACACCTAATGGGGATCGAACAAAAATTTAAAAGAGAGAACGAAAAGGGTATTGATGCACTCGCTTTGACTGATCTATCTCTTCTCTAACAAGCTCGAGGTCGGAATCAAACTCAAAAACCTCAAGCTCATCCTTCTCTCTCTTCCACTTCGTGCTTCCTCTTTCCTCTCTCTCCCTTCCCCCACGTGAATGACGCGAAGAAGAGTCGTTGGGCTCTTATATTGCGGGCTAGTGCCAATATGGCGCCGTGGTCGCCCCAAGCCGGGACGTCCCACCACTTTTGAACCTAATTTTTTCATATAACTTAAATCTAATATTAGTTATATTAACTTAATTATCCATAGTTACGATATTAAAAAAACCGGTAGGTCACATAAACTCTACAGGAATTATCTTATAGTTTAAAATATTTTAACTAACTAAGATAGGTACATTAAGAGAATTTTCTGCTCTAACTTTTCTTAACCATTACAACTTTTCAAGTATTACTAACTCCACAATAGGTTAGAATATGGCTTATTATAATACTATAGTCACTCTTATAATGTATTTTGGTTCATTAAATTAGTACTTAATATCAAATATTAAGTTGAGAATCCATTATCCGAGGTTTTTAAAAATATGGACTTGAAACTGAACCCTCATTATATTTTAAATATCTTTGCTTAACCCTTTTACTAAAGGATTTGTCAAATCTTAAATTGACCTTCAAAGTTAACATTAATGACATCATTTGTAAATATATTATCTCACATGGCTATATTTTAGTTATATACATCTGAACTTGTTGTCACACACTTGATTGTATGTTTCTAATAAAACTACAATGATATTTATTTAGTGAAACATGACTTAATTTGCTTCTATATTGCCAAATTAATGAAAATAATTCAATTTTGATGGTAAACTTTGTTATACAAGTGTATTTCTTAAAACTATAAAAGTTTGCTCCCATTATACATAAAAAATCATCTATTGGATAACTTGTGATTTCTTTGTTAGTTAAGTATCATAGTGATGGGTATGACAAGAATCGGGCAAGCCCAAATCTAGTCCACAAATGAATAAGAGGCCCAAGTAATGATGGCCCAATAGAAGACACCTCTGAGCCCATGGGACAAAATGTGTAATTGTTGAACTAAGAGACGTGACCCAAACCGCCAAATATTAAAGGATCATAATGGTGCACTAAATGAATTGCTTTAGGTGGCGGTTGCAACAATCTCAAAGGTTGGAAGCCAAGCAATTTAGCCACTAAATGAAGATGGCTGTTACATATATAAGTAACGCTCCTTATTATCGAATAAATACTTGTTGGGGATTCCAACCTTCAACTCCCAGACTTAAACGTCCAAGAGGAGGAATTAGAGGAAAAAGGACTCAGCTCGTGGGATAATTCCAAGGATTGACGACCTTAAGGCCCGAGAGCCCACGAGCAATAGGACCCAGACTTGGCTGGAGGGCCAACTAAATCTTAGAGTACATGATGAAAGCCCAAAGTTGTAGAATCCACGCTATTTTTGAGATGCAGGAAGGTCTTCCGCTCGAGAAAAAGCCTCGTGCAGCACCCAATCAAGGATAGCCTGCAACCGGCTTGTCTAGTATATCTCCCTAAATTATTCAAAGTTGAGGACCTTTTTCAACTGCTAAGAGGATTGTGTCCATCTTCCAATTGAAGGAGAGAATCAGAAAGATTGAGCAGCAGTTATTCAAAGGAAGCACGGACATGCCCTTGGTTGACATTGTCATGTCGTCATTTAGGAGGGAGATCAAGATGTAGCAACTCCCTCGCAAGTTTAAAATGTCAATCCAGTAACTGTACGACTGAAGTTCTAATCCTATGGATTATTTGGATAACATCTGCACTCTATTGGGATTCCAGGGCCTAAACAATACGGCATTGTGTCTATAAGTTTCACTGATCCCAAGGGAGATGCTCGCATTTTAGTTTTATCGGCTATAACCAAATTTGATATGAACATTTTAAGAGCTGGTCGATAACTTCTTGTCACATTTTGCATCCAACTGTAGAGAAAAAAGCAGTTGTGGCACCTTATCCACATCCGATAAAGGCTAAATCAGAGTCCAAAGTATTTTTTGCCCGATTCAATGTAGAGGCATAAAAGATATCAAAGCTAATTGACAAGGTGAGGCTGAACTCCTTCATGGAGACCATGCAGTCGGGTGACTTATTCAAATACTTGGCCTAATAAGAACCGAAAACCTTTCTTGAGGTGGAGACCAAAACTCACGCATACATCATTGCCAAAGAGGCTAATGAAGCAAAAAGGCCGAAGCATGCAGACTACCATCTAGGATCAATGAGCGAAAAGAAGAGGAAAGAAGATAGTTGCACCAGCTAAGATCTTAGGAAGCAATTGAGGATAGAACCAAGTGTTGGAAGTGAGTTTAGGCCCCTGAACTTAACTCCATTAAATGACACGCGGATGAACATTCTCATGTAAATCTAAGATGAGAAGTTTCTGAAGTGGCCCAAGCAGCCTAAGAACCTAGAAGGAGGAGATTAGTCTAAATATTATTTTTACTATTGATCTCAACGTGATAGCACTGAGGACTTTTGGACTCTAAAAAGAAATTGAGGCTCTCATCTAGAAGGGTACCTCAATAAGCTTTTAAGAGATTCGGGGTAGGCCTCCGGTAGAGCAAATGGCAATGTGCTAGGTCAGCAGGAGAAGCCCTGTAATTGGGTTGCAATCGTAGTGGTTAGCATGGTGTCCACGAGATTACCCAAAAATAACTCTCTAGACCACCTTGAAAAGAATTCCAGTAATAAGAAGTAGAGGATAGGAAAAAGAAATTATGTCATTATTTTTAGCAATGATGATATAACTCATGTAATAACTCTCTATTCTGATCATCTTGTTATATCCGTACTCATTTTAGACGGTACACTTAACTACCAACTGAAAAAATTTACTATATCTTGATGCCTATTCTAAGCTCAAATTAAAAATGACCAGATTAATCGGTTGAGGGACTCCTATACAAATTAGACAATGAACCCTTCCAAGTTTAGGGAATCATTCAGCTGAAAGTCATACTCAGAGTGTAGCCGAAGACAGCATCTCGCATGCTTATATTCATTGTAGTTGACCTTTCTTCGTTCTACAATGCCATTCTAGGACAACTCTACCTAGTTGCATTTGGAGTAGTGATATCAATCACACATCTCAAGATAAAATTCATGATAGCATGTGGCATCGAAGAGGTCCTAGGCGACTAGATCACCGGCCAGACATGCTACTTATCTTAAGTCAATTAGATGGTCCCAAAGCAGCCAATTGAGGCTTCAACCTTAAAGATGAAGCAACTCTATAGTAAGAACAATCAGGAAAGTCAACCGACCGAATCCTGCTAGATCCGAATGAGCTTGAGAAATCTGTGCAGCTCAAGAGTTCTCTGTTGGGTTACCTATGTGAATAACTTATGGCTATTTTCTAGAAAAACTCAGATATGTTTGCATGGACATCCACTGACATGCCAAGTATTCCGATTGAAGTGATAGTCCATAGGTTAGACCTTGATCCTAATCACAAACCGGTCAGGCAGAAGTGAAGGAATCAGTCCATCAAAAAGCTAATTAACATGAGAGAAGAAATCAGGAAGCTACTCAATGTGGGATTTATAAGGGCAGTCTAATATCTAAACTGACTATCAAATGTCAGACTCGTAAAAAAGAGCAGTGAAAAATGACGAATGCGTGTCAACTTTACAAACGTGAATAAAGCATATCCAAAAGATAGAGTTTTGTTGTCGAGAATCAATTTGTTGGTAGACTCAATATTTGAGCACAAATTATTAAGTTTTATGTATGACTATTCAGGCTACAACTAGATCTGAATGAGTCCTGATGATGAGGAGCGCACCTCCTTTATAACCAACCAGGGGACATATTATTACAAAGTCATATCCTTCAATCTGAAGAATGTGGAAGCCATATACCAGATGTTGGTGAATAAAATATTTGAGACGCAAATCAGATAGAACATAGAGGTATATGTAGACGACATACTTGCCAAATGTATAACAACTCACAACTATATTCGTGACCTTGGTAAAATATTCAAGGTGCCTTGAGCATACCGGATGAAACTAAATCCAATAAAGTGAATATTTGGAGTATCCTCTAGAAAGTTTCTTGGATTTATTGTGTCTCACCAAGGACTCAAAATAAATCCTGAGAAGATTAAAATTGTCATTGATATGAATCTGCCTCGAACTGTAAGAGAAGTCCACAGACTAACTGGAAGACTTACAGCCCTCTCCCGATTCTTGCCAATGTTAGTACAGAAATATCTTCCCATCTTCAAGGCCCCAAAAGAAACGAAGGCAAATGATTTCTAGTAGATAAAAAACTAACAGGAAACCTTCTAAGAACTAAAGGAATACCTCGCCAATTGACCTTTCTTAACCACTTCAAAAGAAGGTGAGGAATTATACCTTTACATGGCAATATTTGATATAGTGCTAAGCACGGTCCTAATCAGGCAAAAATATGAGGTACAATGATTGGTATACTCCATCAATAAAATCCTAATAGACATCGAGACTCATTACTCGCACGCCAGAAGGAACACTCTAGCGTTGGTTTACTTTGTCAGGAAGCTATGGCCACACTTCCAAGCTCATAAGATCAACATCCTAGTTGGTCAACTACTAAAGAGGATTGTGCAAAAACCCAAAGTTTCCAGACGATTAATCAAGTGGACCATCGAATTGGGTAAGCTTGACATAGAATTCTGACCGTGGCCAACCATAAAAGGTCAAGCCCTTGTTGATTTCATAGTCGAAACAACAACCCCAATTTCAAATTACATTGAGAAACAGCGAGACACCCGCCACCAGGGAGTGGCTCCATTCTAAATCTTGTACATAGACAGGTCATCATCCCAATTAGGAAGTGGAATAGGTATGGTCTTGAGAATTTCACATGGGTTAGAGATGAAATTTTTGGTGACTCTCGGATTTTTGGCCACCAACGATGTCACTGACTACAAAACATTATTAGTTGTACTCAAATTAGAGAAAGAATACTCAACCAGAAACCTAGTTGTTCATAGTGACTCAAAGTTGATCGTCAACCAAGACACCAAAAAGTTTGAAATGTCTAGCTCATTGCTTGCAAGATACATTGTTAGAGCAAAGGGCCTGACCAAGTCATTCGATAAGGTGAAAATTTTTTACATCCTTAGAGAAGACAAATGGAAATCAAACTAGTTGGAAAAAGCGACGGCAACTAGAAACCCTAAACAATACACTAGAGATATGTGAGAAGTCCTCACAACCCCGAGCATAAAAGTCCTAAAAATATAGATGCTTTAGATTTCAGATGGAAAATTCTAGATGATTCCGTATATAAGGTACCTAAAAGATTGCAAAACCTAGATAATTTCATACAAAAGGTACCTGGAAGAAGGCCTTTTACTAGAAAATTCGGATAATACCAAGTATATAAAAAAGACAGCAGGTTGGTACACCCTCATGGATGAGAGATTGTATTGACGAGAGTACTCCATCCCTTATTTGCGGTGTCTATTGTTAGAAGCAACTGATTACGTGATGAGCAAAGTGTGTAAGGTACCGATTTTCATAATATCGTAATTATGAATAATTAAGATAATATAAATAAAATTGGGATAAATGTATACGGGAAAATATGTATCAAAAATGGTATAGGAATTAGTGGGAGGTTGCCCGCCGGGTGCCCGAGGGGACACCAAGGGCGCCCATTCCAGCGGCACGGCACCTACCGGGCGCTAGAGCACCGGCAGCAGGCGCCGTATTCAAAATAGGTGCACCTAAAGCACGCTAGCAGTGCGCTTGAGTGCCTGTTGCAGCGCATCCGCACCTGATGCACGCTCGACTGGTGCTTAAGCGCTAGTCTGTTTATAAAACGCGTGAGGATTTTATTTCCAAGTCATTTTTCTACAACCAAAGAGAGATAAGAGAGTGAGAACGCGAAGGGGAAGAGAGAGAAGGAAGAAATTGAGGCTTACGAGTCTGATTCCAACTTAGAGTTAGTAAAAAAAGTTATAGATCGGGTCGAGACAAGTGCACTCATATATTTTTCTTCCTCTTGTTTTACTTTTTGTTTCGTCTTCTTTGGGTATTTTTGTCCCAATACACGATAATATTTTTATTTTATTTTTTGGTACTCATACCTTGAGCATGCATATATACTAATTTCACATCCAATTTTTTCAATTTATGCGGTATTTTGTACGTGAAATCCTAACCCCCGTCAGAATACTTTTACCCATTTATTTTAAGATTTATGTACGATTGGCTTTAAAAAATGGATACCCATATTTTGAGCATAATGTTTTATTGATTGGGTGTACGATTTGGTAGTTTTATGTAGTTTTGTACACATGGAAAACTCTAGCCCATGCCCCCTTGTATTTCCCAAATTTATTTAGAAATTATACATATTTTGGGATTAGATAATTGAAATGCTAGCCTTGTGAATGTTTTTTCTTGATTTATTTGATATTTATTTTAATATAAGTTGTATACAATAATTTGTGGATTTCAAAAATTATATCATGAACCAATTATGAAGGAATTTATTATTTGGAAGCTCTAAAGTTATGTTTAACTCATGGTGGTAAGAATTTTTAATTTTTTTCATACTTTATATTTATTATGCATGTAATTTAAGCCATGTGGAAACTTAAACTCATACGATTTATGAAATTATGAAAACTAATAGAAGAGAATTCTATGATATGATAAGTTTGATAAGTCGTTCTCCCTATGCGAGAACAAAGTATTATGAATAAGTATGGAATTTTTTTAAGAATAAGTAATCATAAAATTGGATCAAAGATTTATATTTTAAATGATAGTATTCCCTAACATACCTTAAGATATTACTGCAGTACCACAAGGATTGCCTCTGGGCCATGGGGTTATGGTGACATAAGCTTTATGGCCCCGTATATCGGGTGATAGGTATACTTCTTGCCACGGGGTGTTAAATTACGTGGGTAGTGCCTTAGAATGTATGAAAGTATACACATTCCTTTCTTCATTTGATCACACCGTTAGTTGGTAAAGCCTACTGGCCATTGTCCGTAAAGATAAAGATATTTCTGTATATTTTGGAACCTAAAGGAATTAAAAATGAAATATGGAAGAAAAATGAGTTCTGAAATTGTATTTTATCATACCTCATGTTCAGACATCTATATTATGCTCATTTTTGCCTTCCTTAATTTATTTTGAATATATTACTTATTGTCCTTGATTAAATTATGTATTGTTAAGTATTTGACTCACTATTTACTGTTTTTCTTGCCTCCAGATGAGTACCAGTTTATATCCGATGAAACGGAGTAGAGATAAGCTATTGTCTAGGCTATGGACTTGAAGCAAGACTTTGTGAATTTAGATTTTGTGTTTTTGTATTATGAGGAGTATTTTTGTATACATTGGGATGGACATGTACTTGTATATGGACAATGGACAAATAGTTTAGTTTTCACTATGTATGTGATGGATATATACACTTCCACAGGTGTTTATAGACTGATACAGGTACCTAGTGGCATCTCTTTATCCTGATATTGTGTCCGGAGATACAACATTGGAGCCATGAATATCTTGTGGTAGTGTGGATCTTGTGTTGTGATTATTTTATGAACTTTTGTATATTATATAGGGTTTTGTACAGGTTTATATATAATCTGACGATCGTTTTACAGTCAGAGCCTTGTCGAATTCTGATTAGGATAAGTGGGGTCGTCACAGTTGGTATCAGAGAAAAGAAACCTTAGATTTGATCTGAATCTTATGTGAAAGCCTACGATAGTATAGACTAGATGGAATAAGTAGATGCAGGCATATGATGGTTACGCTAAATTAGATAGTTGTAGTTGTCTTAATTGCCCTTTTTAGACTGTTGGTTACGTTTAATTGTGTAGATTGTTATGCCCTAGTTAGTGTCTCACATGCGATCTAACCTGTATTGTTCTTTTTTCAGAAAAGATATCAATAGCTGACAATGTCACCTAGAAGGAGGTCGATGCGTGGAGGTGGTTAGCTGTGTGATAGAGAAACGGAGTATCTTGATTTGTTCGGTACAATGGCCGATATCGTTGATATCATGGGGCAGAGAAATCTTGCTCCCATACCTATTCTAGCTCCAGCTCAAGCTCCTGTCAATCCTGGACCATCTACTTACGACCGGTTTGTCTAGGAGAGAGTTCTTGAATTTATGGGTGAGATCCAATTAAAGTTGACACATTGTTTTAGAGGTTGAAAAGGTATTTGTTGTCATCCATTGTCCTGAGGAGGATAGAGTATTATTTACTTCTTATCGCTTGGAGGGTGAGGCACACCATTGGTGGGAAATGAAGAAAAGGGCTTTGGATATGCTAGAGAATAAAATTACCTGGGCCAAGTTTGAGGAAGCATTCATGGAAAAATATTTTTCGTCAAACCTCTGCGAACAAAAGGAGGAGGAATTCATCCAGTTGAGGCAAGGTATCCGGTCAGTAATCGAGCACAATGCGAGATTCACAGAGTTGTCATGGTACGCTTTGTACATGGTAGAAGATGAAGAGAGACAAGTGAGAAAATTTCTCCAAGGCTTAAGAGATGACATCCGCAAACAGTTGGCAACTTTCAAATTGACAACTTATGTTGATGTGTTGGATTGTGCCTTGATCCATGAGAAAGAGCATGCGAAGGAGGAATTATTTAAGAAGAGGTCGCCGAGTAAAAGTGGTGTTGGTGCTTGTTCTAGTTTGAGTTTTGGGAGATTGCCAAAGAGGGTAAAGCAGTTCGATTTAGGAAAGAAGGGCAGTCAGACCACACCGTCCTTGCAAGCTTCTGTCTGTCCATGCCAGCACTGTGGGAGATTGCATGGAGATAAACCTTGTTACAAGTTGGCGGGCATATACTTTAATTGCGAGCAATTGGGGTACAAAATCAAAGAGTGTTCTCATCCGAAGAAGGCCCTTGTATCTAAGTCTGCTATTTAAGGAAAGGCATTTGTAGTGACTGCAAGTGAAGCTAAGGCATCTGATACCGTAGTGGAAGGTATTCTTCCTATCTGTGGCACTTCTGCCACTGTACTTTTTGATTCTGGATCCACCCATTCCTTTATTTCACCCCGATTTGCTTGTCAATTAGTATCTTCTCTTATGATCATTGATTATTCTTTGGTTGTGTCATCATCCATAGGATCCTCTGTTATTACTTATATTTTAGACCCTAAGTGTTTGGTTGAGGTGAATGGGTTGTCCTTAGTTGTTAATTTAATTTTTTCAAATATGCATAATTTTGATGTAATTTTGGGTATAGATTGGTTTTCGAGAAACCATGCGAATATTGATTATTTTTGTAAGACAGTATATTTTACAATTTTGGAATGTGAGCCCTTTCACATTCAAGGAATTCAACGAATGGAGTCGTTTAGTTTTATTTAAGCATCGCATGCTCGTTATTTGCTGAGAAGTGGGTGTGAAACTTATTTGTCTTATGCAAGTGTGGTAGAAAGCCGAGAGTTATCAGTGAAGATATTCCGGTAGTGTGCAAATTTAAGGATGTATTTCCTGATAAGTTGTCTACTCTACCGCCACATTGAGAGATCGAGTTTGAGATTGATCTCGTGCTTGGATCGGCACCTATCTCGAAGACACCCTACCGTATGGCTCCTACAAAGTTGAAAGAATTAAAGAAGCA
>JAOVVI020004637.1:0-17395 GCA_028571085.2 Nepenthes alata
AGTGTTGATCTCCCTCTCGCATCCAGCATCTCAAACACTTGTGTTGCCTGAAAACCACGGATCCGACTGGACCCCCGTGGAACCAGAACGCAACATTTACGAAAGCCGTTCTTTAGTCACCATCATGATTTAATTTTCATACTTTAGTTGGTAATTTTGACACCACATTGAGTTTGTGGGGGTAATAGCATCTAAAATTCTCCTTAATTTAGACCATTGGCCATTGATATTTGACCGTTTGATATCTCTTAAAATTTGACTAATTGATGTAATTTATGACATTAATTATTAGCTTATCTTGTGCAATAAGTTTCCTTTCTATAAAATAAAAATTTATTATACAATTTGTACATATAAAAATTTAAAAAAAAACCTTTTCTAAATATTTCTCTCTTCATATTGTAACAATTTCAACCATATGTTGCTTTCTTAAAGTATTTTAACTTAGCCACCAATTGGTTAGAAAGGACTAAATTAAACTTTAAAGGAAAAACAGCCCACAAAATTATTGCAAAAATAAGAAATCCCAATCAATATTTTTTGTTGAAGAATATATTCCAACTTTATTTTGATCTTCATTATATTTTGATTTTATTTTGTTATTTTTAAACTGTTTCAATTTTCAATCAATCTAAATAATTCGATTAAATGTCCATGTCCACAATCAAATTAAATAAAAATAAAAGTTATAGCTAAAATTTAAAAATAAAGAATGTTTAAAAAAAAAAAAATCCGAGACGTCCACTTGGGGCGCTTCTGCTTCTGATCGTCCGAGCCTCAATAAGATCTGAAACTGGGGTTTGCGGCGTCTGACAGTTTGCGGCCCACTTGTTTCGTCACTTTCTCTCTCCTAAACAAGTACTTCCCTGCAGTATCTACGGGTTGGAGCTTCAGATCTGCGTAGTCGATGTGACGTTCTCGCCGAACAATTCGATCCGAAGACGCATAAATTCTAGCTTTGAGTTTGGTTCTGGTTTTAATCTATTCAAATTTGTTGAAATTATATCCTTTCATTCGATTTCTTACAGGATAAATGGACTCCGACCTTGGGATCTGTTGCGAATTCGAACTTGCGCCAGGGTAAACAAAAGCAACTGTCCGATTTGACTCGGTGATAGCTTTCTTATTCAGAAATAAGCTCTCTCTCCCGCAGAGAAGTTTGGAAGTGTTGGTGTAGGCTGTTTGTCGGCCTTCTATGGCGAGTTTTCAGAGAGGAATGGCAGATGAAATCCTCGGATGCCTAATAGCCTATATTACTGACCATCGCGACCGGGCCGCAATCTCTCTGGTGTGCCGGGGGTGGTACGAGCTCGACGCCTTGACGCGAAAGCATGTGACGATTGCTCTCTGCTACACCACGACGCCGGAGAGACTGCTAAATCGATTTCGAAATATCGAATCCTTGAAGATCAAAGGAAAACCGAGGGCGGCTATGTTCAATTTGATTCCGGAAAATTGGGGAGCTTATGCGACGCCGTGGGTAAACATTGTGGAGTCGTTCCGTCGACTTAACTCGCTTCACTTCCGGCGGATGATTGTCAGCGATTCCGACCTT
Organism: Nepenthes alata; assembly: GCA_028571085.2. Taxonomy (NCBI): domain Eukaryota; kingdom Viridiplantae; phylum Streptophyta; class Magnoliopsida; order Caryophyllales; family Nepenthaceae; genus Nepenthes; species Nepenthes alata. Next base: position 1,556 of record JAOVVI020004637.1, read on the forward strand.
GAAACTATTGCTAATGCTAAAGGTCATGTGTTGGAATCGCTCAAATTGGACAAGTGCTCTGGATTCTCGACAGATGGTCTTCTGCATATAGGCCGTTCTTGCAGGTACTTTTTTTCAGTCTATTCGCCGACACTGTGTTAGTTCTAATATTAGTGTTTATAAGTTTTTTATTCAATTTTTCTTTCTAGCCAAAATCTTGTGCAAGAAGAACTGTTGATGCCCTTTGCTGTAGTTTTGTCTTCCTTTTGATATGTTTTGTCTTCAATACTTTGATTTTATTTGTGGCCACATAAAGGAATTAGTTGCATGAGGTTAATATTGAATAATAGTTTTTGGTCTGTTCGGTCGACATAGTGGAAAGCTATTTGTTGAGAGTTATTGCCTAATTGGTTTTTTCACTTATAGTCCATTTGGTTTTAATAAAATATGTTAGAAAGGAAAAAATATATATAGAAGAGTATTGATATATGTTTGGATGTTTGGAAAAATTAACAAGAAAAAACTATTAACTCTACCAAATAACTTCTACCAAATAATAGTGGTCAGGAAATGTTAGTGTGAGAACATTTTGACCGAGAGGACAGAGCAGGGTATTGAGTGACATGTAGATATGAAAAATAGCTAAGACGCATGACTTGAGTTATCTGAATGTTTGACCTTTGGGGTTGAGGAATCTTGGAAGCATTTTATGCCCTTAATTTAATTCATGCTGGTTGTTTGATCAATTCTGTGAAATTCTTTACCATCACCTTGAAATAAATTTGAATTGAATGCATGAGTTGCTAGAGATCACCTGATGTAGAGTTGCTGGAGAGACTTTCACCCCTTCTGAGATTCACGTTTGGAATTGTAAGTTCCATCTGAATCTAAATTGAATGCATGAGTTGCTTGGGAGATTTTTTTTTCCCCCTCAGGTTTTCTGTTTGGAATTGTGAGGTCCTAAAATTAATTGTAATGTCTTTTTTTTTTTTTCTAGTCCAAAAACCGGTTTCCATCAGTGTGTGCTTTTAATATGTTTTCCTATTTTGTCTTAGTTTTTGCCAAGGTATGGCCGTGGCATGTTGGCAAATATGGGAGGAAAGGGGTAATTAAGGAAGTATGAAAAGGAATAGAAAGGGGGGAAATGATTAATCTTCTTTCATGTTTTGTTAGCTAATCTAAACAGACATAATTAAACTATTCATGTTTTCTTTTCTAGGTGCAGCGCAGTCTGATATGTTTTCTCCTTGTCATGATTGAAACCCTGGGGAAGTGAACAAAATTAAGGCTTAGAGCATGAGTAACTTGTGAAATTTCCCTGCTCTCCCTTGCCCTCCCAACACTTCTTTTGCAAGTAAACACTGAGTTATGTTTTAGACTCTATGCTTCTGATTGTGCATAACAGAATATACTTTGTTTGGTTTGGAGGAAATGGAAAGAAACAAAGGAAGTAAAGTATATTTTACTTGTTTGGTTGTAAAATTATAGGACGGAAAATAAAGAAAATGGGAAATATAATGTTAATGGTACTTACATTTTTAGCTTTAGATGCACAAAAAATTACTTTCCAATTTGGAGAGTAAGCAAGGAAAAAGGAAGGGAAAGAAATGTCTGAAAATTAAATTTGTGAATTTCTTCTACCTGGTTTCTCGACTTCTTCACCAGAAGTTGCTCTCCAAAAAGAATTTCTTGTCCTCTCGTCGCTCCAGCCACTTCCTATTGTATTGCATATGTCCCAACTTTTGAATAAACATGGCCTTCTGTGAGTTCATATGATCTGGATGTGGCATTGGATACCGTCGAAAAGCTGATAGCCATAAGGGAGGAGGTGAAGAAACTCCTCGACGCGGGGTTCATAAGGGAAGTCCAATACCCAGTTTGATTGTCAAACGTCATCCTCGTAAAGAAAAGTAGCGGCAAGTGGCGGATGTGCGTTGACTTTACTGATGTAAACAAATCCTGCTCGAAGGACAGCCTTCCGCTTCCACGGATCGACTAGTTGGTGGACTCCATGTCCGAGTATAAACTTTTGAGCTTCATGGATGCCTACTCAGGTTACAACTCAATAAGGATGAGCTTGGATGGCGAGGAGCACACCTCGTTCATGACCGATCAGGGACCTATTGCTACAAGGTCATACCCTTTGGTCTAAAGAACTCCAACGCTACCCACCAGCGGTTGGTAAATAAGATGTTCAAAACTCAGATCGGGAGGAATGTGGAGGTGTACATAGATGACATGCTCGTCAAAAGCAAAGTCACCGATGACCATGTTCGCAATCTAACAGAAACCTTCGAACTATGGGAAAATAATTGGATATGGCCTATCTGTTATCATATCTTGTTATGTTTGTCTTATTATTTCTTTTGTTCTCAATATGAGTAATCACGTTTTAGGGTAATTTGAAAAATCAGCTCCTGTTGAACTACATAGTGCATAATGTTCTCTGAACTTCTGAACTGGATGGGTGTATATAAAATGGATTTGACATTTTGTTCATTTCATAACTAGCTATCAATGTCATTGATCCCGAAAAAATGTAGGGCCTCCTGATTTCAGTATGGTTTTTTATGGCATGCGTCCTGTGTGGCATCCATAGTGTGTGAAAGTCTTTGAGTAATCTCTCTTATTGATTAGTGATTAAATTTTTTTATCAGGGTATAAAGGTAAAATAGCTCATAATAGTTTAATTTTCATTTGCTTTTCACTCATATATCCAAACAAGAGAAAGTAAGTTTCTCTCACTTTTTAAAAGAGGCATCAAAACAATATAAGGAAAATTCTTTTAACTTAATCTCATTTCCTTCCTTTACACTAACTTCCTTTTTCCTTCCAATTGACATATAATAATTTTTGCCAAACAGGGGCTTAAATTTGTCATTGGTATTGGCATTGTTGATATTGCAAGTTATTATGTGCATTTCACACTTCTTTGCAGGCACATAGATGTTTAATAGCGGAGTGCCAGGTTTCACTGTTTATAATGTTTGTAAGGTATTATTTTGAGATGAAATTCAGAGGAAACAAATAAGATTTCCATCAAGGGAAAAGAATGGAGCATTGCTTGGCTACATATGTAATATGATGACGTGTGAAAGAGCAACCTGAGTTGTGAGAAGCCTGGACCTTGCTGTGGAAATAGGTTCACTCTTGTGTTCTTTTGTTAATGGTGCATTGTTTTCTTGTGCTAGAGTTGCTTTTTGCTAAAAGGTCTACTTACGCAGCATTATGGGGGCTATTTTGTGCTTTTACCAAGTTGATCCAGCCATTTATACTTTTGAATTAAATTTGCATGTCATTGCTTACATATGTGTCTTCCCTTCTTTATCAACCATATGACACTTTGTTTTGAAGTGTCTTTTTTTTTTGGTGGGGGGGGGTGGGGGAGGAATTTTTTTCTTGATGACTACAGGGAAAAAAAAACAAAAAAGGAAAAAAGAAAAGAAAGGGTCCCTTGAGCTGCTATTATTTAGTGGTGGGCAGCAAATGGTGAGTTTGGTTTCTGCCATGAAATAGCGGTTTGCTATTATTTGATGCTGATTCTTCTCTTTGGTAATATATATTGTTGGTTATTTTTTTAAATGAAGTACATCGCCAATCCTAGGGAAGAATAAATTTTATGTTTTGACCAAGATGATAGAGAATCACCTCAAACAATCTACAATAGGTTGTTTTAGTATTTCTCATTGACTTCGTTGTTCACTTAGAAGGAAGGGAAAAATAGAAAAAAGTTGTTGAAGTTATTTGGAATACTGTCTTAAGTTTGTTTCTTTGGGAGAAGAGGGATGCTTGTTCACAGTCCTAGATTGCATGTTTTTAGGACAGTCTTCTGGTCTAATAACTGAAACTTGAAGTAAGAAACTATTACTCCAAACTTCATTTAGGACGTCTATGGGCTCCTCAACAATGGGTGGTTCTTAACCTTGCACAGATTTTCTGTGCAATTTTCTGATGACATGAGGCCTATGGGCTCGTCAACAATCGGTGGTTCACGTCATCAGGCAAGCAATTTCTGTTTCCCTGTGCCCTCTATTATGTAGCCTCTATCATACATTATTTAAAGGACATCAGAGAGGTGGTGTTTTGAGGTAGGTAGTATGGGGTAGTACTTCAACTGATGTTTTCTATGTTAGGAATTCCATCTTCTAAGTTGGACCACACCACCTTGGTAATGAATTCATGACCTACCTGAAAATTTGCATTAACAGACTATTCTAGCATTTAACTGAATTGTTCTCCATTCAGCTTTTGATCTCATTTTCTTCTCTCCTCTGTCGTTCTACCTAGTATCAGTGATTCGATTTTATTTTTTAGAACTGAAGCTAAGGTTTCCTGGTTCCCTTACACTATATTGAGTGAACTATGGTGCTACAGTGAGAGAACTGTGATGATACAGTGCATTCTGCCATGGTCATGAGCTGCTGCTGCATTGCATGAACTACAGTCATGATCACGAGTTTGTGGATTACGCCACTGTCATGAACAGTATGCTATAGTTGTGGACAATTGCTTCATTGCACTAATAGTTCTGCTGCATTTGTGATCATAAGTTTTGTAGTGTATTTCTCTTGGATATATCCTTACTAGTTCTGTTAGGTTTATGCTTGTATAAAAATAGTTTGTATGTCTAGTTAAATATACACAATGAAATTTTTGTGTGGATGCTTTCTAGTGAGTAAGACGTGTATATGCATATGGTTGGATTCAAGCTGTAGAGATTGACCACGCATAATATTTAACCTCATGCATATGGAAATCTTAGATTGTAAACCCAATATTGATGGATTTCACTGGGAATTATACGGTATTGTCTTGGAGATATAAACAAGTGTTGGTAGATAGAAGGCTGTATTAGGGCTACATAATTATGTTCAGCGCCAAGTGAACAGTGATAAGTTCTAACTGATGAGTAAAAGAGCGATGGGCAAACAAGTATGAATGGATGAATATGAATTTTGTGATAGGTGAAAAATTAATAGCTAATATGGTTGTGACTGCTTGCAACTAAGGAATCACACTGTATTAATTGTTTTATCAATTGTTCTGTCAAGCATTTTAACTATGATAATGTCAATCAAACAACTAATTTTTAGATGGCCAAGTGCTTGTTGGTGGTAAACTATGTTTTGTCTGTGTGACATTTGGTTGGAAGGAGATGACACTGCACTTGTGAAAATGTTGATTGATGAAGGCTCAATTTGGTATATTGTGGTTGTGCTGTTGTGTAGTGACTAGGCTGTGTATAAAAATAGTGTTCGGCACGGCAGCTTTTAACATGCTTTTGCAAAATAAACTTTATATGTTAAGGCCAAAAGCAGTTGTGGGAAAGCTTTAAGTTAGGCTTTCAATAAACTGTAGTTGCGTGCTGTGGTTGAGCTGTTGTTGTGATAAGAGGTTATTGGTAAAATTGTGTTGTTGCTATACTGTTGTGCTATGAATGCAAAAAAGTATTTGTAAATCAACTTTTGGCTAATTTTCTTGCAAAAGATTGTATATTAGAACCAAAAGGAGTTATAGGAAAAGAAAAATATTGGTCATATCAGAAATAAAATATTTTGTGTGAATTGTAAGATGACAAGCAAATACCGAATAATAAATCATTATATATTACTGATATTGCTACATATCATGATTTTCTTGCAATACCGAAAAATATTATTATCAGAAGAGCCCAATATTGATATATATTGACTGATATTTCTTTTTATGCTTTCTTTCCATGATAATATTTCAGTACATTTCTCAAATACCTCCCTTGTTTTTATATATAAGACTCCTGTGCCTTTTCTCTACTCATCTAACATTCTTTATCTTTTTTACTTTTGTATTAAGTTTTTTTTCCCTATGCTGATTATCTTACTAGATGGACTAGCTGATAATTTTGGCTCTGTTCTCCCATCAGATGTATTGTTTCAAAGCTTAAATTTGGCTTTTTAAGTTTATTTTTCCTCTCAGTCAGCATATGTTAAACTTTTAGACCTATGTTTTATCATTCTTTTTTCTCTCATCTTTAAAACTTTGAGCTCATTAGAACACCTCATAAATTTTTATCAGCTCTTAAAAATGCAATACCTCTTAATTTCAACATCCAACAAATAAGATTTTCAAGAAAATGAAGCCCTAGTCCCCACAACTCCTAAACATTTGCTAACTTCAATAGGGATGCCATTTGATCGTATTGACTTTCCATTTTTTAGTGTTTTTTTGACTTGTTGACTTTATTGAAGTATCAAACCTTCTAGTCTTTTCTTTAACAGCATTTTGAGGCCTTCCACTTGATTTCGCTTTAGTATCTTATTAAAATTATATTGTCAGCTTTCTTTTCTATCTTCTTCTTTTACTGACATACAATAACGTTCACTTTTTATACATCCAATATTATCTAGATTTCAACTTTTTTCTGTTCCTTATCCTGGCGAGCTAGTTCACATGTATCTTTCTCTTTTTGTTTCCTATTTTGATATAAATTTCGTTATATGCTCTCCATCATTAGTCATTCATGGTGTGGGAGCATGGATCAAATGGCTGATCTGTAATGGTTTTGGGAAGTATTAGCGATATGTGGATTTTTTTTTTTTTTTGCTTCACTTTACTTCATAGAAATCATATGACCTTATAAGAAGCCTACGTTTACATATTTTGTATAGGTATAAAAGATATACATATAATTTTTTGTTTTGTTTTTATTTTTTCTCAAATGACCTGGGATGATTTAAAGCTCATTTTTTATGAAATTGATTTCAACTTGGTAAATATATAAATCTCTAATAAAAGAAGGTCATAATTTTAGAATAGAACTCATTTTTTATGTCACAATAAAAAAATAGTGTTTGCTATGTTTGATATGATATAGATTATACTAATACGGTTGTGACTCATACCGATATTTTAATCAACATTATGAGTAAGTAAATTGTCACATAGGAAAGGCAAAATGACCTTTATGGGCATGCATGTAGGCAAGATAGCATATAGTAAAACAAGAGGTACAGGAAGCAAATGTAGCTAGCATGGAATGAAATGTTGGCCGAAAATTGATATTTTAACAGATATATATCGTTATTAGGCCCCCAATAACATATTTTCTAATACTACTCAAAATCATGATATGTCGTCGTATCGGGGATATATCGGCTGATATTTCTTTGTCTGGTTATGATTCGTAAAAAAATTCCTTTTGATAACATCCGATATCAATATGTTTTCTCTGATATGCCTGTTATCTATATGGTCATGATCGATACTGATGCTAATGATTATGTCCATGGTTGCTAAGATAAGGATGCTCAAATAGATGAGTTGCTTGATTAGAAAATAGGGAATTATGAATAATAGGGGTTGTCCATCAACATGAATCCTGTAAATTCTATATTGAAAGGATTTCCTTCACTCCCCCTCCCCTACCAAAAAAAAAAAAATTGGTTGAAAGAGTGATATATTAGGTCAGAGCACTGAGGATGGATCTAAGATTAAGGTCATGGGAATTAAATTGTGCGGGAGACAAAATCTCATTTGGAGTGAAATGATTGAAAGGATTTGTATGCAAAGATAAATATTTGGGAGTTGGGAATTGTTCTTCATGTCGTTTACCTCCTGATTCATATAAGCATTTAATATTGCATTGCGTAATTTTACATCAAATTCTTTCCTTGGTTTGTATTAGAATACAAATATACCTGACCATTCCCAAACCCCCATAATGCATGAGCTTTCTGTCCTGGCCATCTTTTTCTTGTATTGTATGAGACATGTCAGTCAAGATTAACATGTTGATTCCTGATAAAATCACCAAAGGAGAAAGAGAAAAGAAGAAACAGAAAAAAAAGAAAAAAAGAAACATGGGTCAACATATTGATTCATATTCAATATTTGTTTATGCTCAGTGTTCTATTTTTCTTCTTCTTCTTCATGCTTTAAGGATGTATTTTTAGGTTATTAGCAGCCATTAAAAGTGCTTAAATTTGTTTCAACAGATACCTTCCATATGCATATTGGTCTGTTGAGGTGGTATTTTATGTGTACTTGCAGAGGTCCCCTGATCATTGACGTAGAATATCATTTTCTCATCAGTTCTTTCGAACTGAGAGCCAAATATGTAATTAAAGTTTGCATTATTGGTGATTAGGTTCTGTTTCTGCTGTTAGCAACCACAGAAAGTATGTTGTGTCATTGATACTTAACCGTTACATGAATTACGTTTTTTTTTTTTTGCAGGAATCTACGGACCCTGTTTATGGAAGAGAGTAGTATTGCCGAGATAAATGGTGAATGGCTTCATGAGCTTGCTGTAAATAATACAGTTCTGGAGACACTGAACTTCTACATGACATATCTTGATCAAATCAGATTTGAAGATCTGGAACACATTGCCAAGAACTGTCCTTTAGTATCCTTGAAAGTTACAGACTGTGAGATCTCTAACCTCGTAAGTATTCTGCGGTCTACAGCCACGTTAGAGGAGTTCGGTGGAGGCTCTTTTAGAGAGCCAGCCGACCCAGAAATGTACTCTTTGATATCATTCCCCTCAAGATTATGTTCTTTGTGTATAACCTACTTGGGGAGAAATGAAATGCCACTGGTTTTTCCTGCTGGACACTTGCTCAAGAAGCTGGATCTTGTTTATGCATTGCTTGGCACTGAAGAACATTGTGAACTTATCCGTAGATGCCCCAACTTAGAAATTCTTGAGGTAAGATCTTCGAACTGCCTGTCTTCTTAATTTGCATATGGGCTACTTGTTCATTCATTTTACTCCCCCCCACTACCCCCCGCCGCTCGCTGTAATAACTTGCTTTTTGGGTGGGGGAAATGATTAGGGTTATGGTTAGGTAGATGGGTCGAGTCATCAATATTAGGATTCTTCGAAATTTCTTTGTGTAGTATTTTGGTTCTAGTTGGCCATTCTTGTTGAGAAAGAACAGTCAGAATGGAGATTTAGCTTCCAAACCTGCAATTTTCTATGCTGAAAAGGCAGATCGATGCTAATTTATGTAGTAAATAGGGAAGGTGGAATTAGAAAGGCATGATCTAGTTGTATGCCTTATTTTGTTATTCTTAATATGACTATTCACCAATATAGTTTTTTCTTCCTTTATGATACTTACAATTTCCTTTCACCTCGTAATATCTCCTGCCAATACAGGTACTTAGGTTTTAGGGGCTTACTAATATTACACTTTCCAAGAAGATCGCATTACAGTGCAAATTTTGTAGCTAATCTATAGTGGTATAATAATTGTTATCTCACAATTGAGATGGACTCTGGAAATTTCTAAGGTGGATTTTTCATGTAAATAATTTCCATATCAGTGTGCTGTCAATTAGATAAAAATACAGTAAGTGTGCATCAAAATTATTCATCTACTGGAATCAGCTACATTTTTTTGTGACTGTATGTTTCCTATGAACAGGCAAGGACTGTCATTGGAGACCAGGGTTTAGAAACTGTTTCTATCACTTGCAAGAAACTGAGGAGGCTACGCATTGAACCTGGCGCTGATGAGCAGGGAATGGAAGATGAGCTAGGTGTGATCACACAACGGGGAATGATCGCGCTATCTACTGGCTGCCTCAAGCTGGAATATATAGCTTTCCACACGTTTGATATGACTAACAAGGCCTTAGAATCTATCGGCTCAAACTTGAAGAATCTGTGTGATTTCCGTCTAGTCTTGCTGGACAGAGAGGAGAACATTCCTGATATGCCTTTCGACAATGGAGTCCGAGCTCTTCTAATCGGGTGCCAAAAGCTCAGGAGGTTTGCTTTCTATGTCCGGCCCGGAGGCTTGACTGACGTTGGCCTCCATTACATCGGGCAGTTCGGTGAGAATGTGAGATGGATGCTGCTAGGGTATGCGGGACTGTCCGACGAAGGGATTATCACCTTCTCGAAGGGTTGCCCGAAGCTGCAAAAGCTCGAAATGAGGGGCTGTTGCTTCAGTGAGTGTGCATTGGCTCAAGCCGCAGTTCAGCTGAGATCTCTCAAGTACATATGGGTGCAGGGCTACAGACCGTCTTCGACTGGGACTGGTCTCCAGGCCATGGCTCGTCCCTTTTGGAATATTGAGCTCATTCCTGCAAGACGAGAGTTAGTTGACAGCGGTAATGGGGTCATGGTGACGGTCGAGCATCCAGCCCACCTGCTTGCTTATTACTCGCTCGCCGGTCAAAGAACAGACTTCCCGGAAGATAATTCGGTCATCCCTTTGGCCCAGCCGGAGGTCTAGGACTAGTACATCTCCCTCCCCTGAGCTCCTAGTTTCTGTTTATGTTATATTGATTATCCTATGTGCTCTCCAGTCGATAATTTGTTTACCTTCTTTGCTTAGATCAACCTCCCTCTATTAAAAGGTTTGGCATTGGAACTGCATCTTGGAAGATGGGAAGCACCCTTTTCATGTCACTGTAGTTTGATTCCACTTGAATCTTTGAGTGATGTTAAATATTTTATACTATCAAAAAAAAGTACAGTAAAGATCGGCCTTTTTCTTTTATTTATTTATTTATTTAATTTTGTAAATGACGACTTGTTTGGATCTTATTATAGTCAAGAGGTGGATTTTAGGAAAAAAGAAAAATCCCTCATAATGTTATCCATTCTATATGAAAGTAGGCATAAAAAATAAAATAATAAAAAATATATTATTAAATCATTATTGCCTAATCAATAGATTCTTCAATTTAATTTTTTTATTATTATTTTCTGTCCAAAAAAAATTATAAATGAACGGATACCTTTTTAATATAGATAGGTACGTCAATAACGGGCTGCTCGCGAAAGAGGAGGCGGTCCAATACCTTAATGGCCCATTTATGCCTGGTCGGTTAATATCAGCCGTTGATCGAACGAATGGCTAATGATCCAACATAGCTATAAAAGCTCATAGAGTTTTCACTTTCAAGGCATGTTCTTACTTGCTTGCGAAGGTCCTCTCTTTCAAAGCTCTTACGCTTTCAGCACCGAGCCTTCTAACGCTCCTTCTCACTCTCTGTTATTACGTTCCCAGCGAATTCAGTATTCAGAGATTTCATTCCTCATGAGCAACCAAAACCTCTCTGTTTACGAGAGTGCTCCCACCTAACAAACACTCATTACATGCATATTGCATCCCTTTGCATTCACCTTCTTATTTTGAAAGCTGTTTACTGATTTCAGTGTCGGAGTATTTTTGATTGAACCTTCCGTCGTCACCTGACCTCTTATTTGCAGTTGTAGTGTATAGGATCCAGACTCAGTGGATGGAGACAGACTCAGACGGCTTAACCTAAATCTGTTCAAAATTTAGATTTAAGACACATCATTGGCGCCGTCTGTGTGAATCTTATGAAAAGCTTACCACTTTTCACAACTACTTCCCTCTTCAATTCCACAGTCAGTATTATCCATCAGAATGGTAAATACTAGAGTACAAGCTAGCGGTCCCACTACAGATGCGGCCACACCCAACTAGGACCACTCTACAGGTAACCTTATCAACGGAATGCCTACACCATTCTTCTACAACCTTGCGGAACAAATGAGTAACATGAACCAAATGCTCATGATGCTCTGGGCCAACTAGAAAAATACGAAGTAGGGGGCTCCGTCCTTAGTAGTCCCTGTTTCGGCCTCCAGGAGAGGAGTTCAGAAGAAGAAGAAACCGACTAAGAAGACCAGGAGGCCGGGCAACACTCAGGCTCCAGAGGCGCTCACGCCCAGAGCCATCCAAGGCTTGAAGGTCGTTTGGGTAGTAGGACTTCGAAGGAAAGTTCAGAACGGAAGAATCCCTGATACTCTCGGGTAGAAATCAGCCCTCAGGGAGCCTCCAGGATCGTCAGATCCACCGGTGGCAGTAGTCAGTCGATTACGTGCCACTCTGGAGAAATGACGGAGTTGAGAGCTTACCTCAACTGCAAAAGATCTGGCAACGCCACCCAGACGAATTCGAGGGTGGAGAAGATCTGGAATCATGTGTTCAAAGACGATGAACACGCCATAGATCTGGACATATCTCCCTTCACAGCTAAGATTTTGAACCGCTCTTTGTCGGCAAAGTTCAAGATGCCAACTCTTGACTTTTACGATGGGAATGTTAATCCTATGGATCACATAGATTACTTCTACACCTATCTGAGTCTCCAGAGGTTGGAGGACGCAATGATGTACCATTACTTTCCACTCATTCTGAAGAGAGACGTCCGCATCTGGTTCCACCAGCTCCCGTTAGAGTCGATCTAGAGCTTCCGTGAGCTCACCGACCTCTTCCTGACACAATATGCTTCCAGCTGTCGGGAAGAGAAGCAGCCATGACGTCTTTCCCATATCAAGCACAAATAGGAAGAGAATCCAAGGAAGTTCTTGGATCGTTTCGTAGCGGAGGCCTAGAGGATTCCCAGGCTCACGGAAGAGATGAAGCCAGTCAGTTTCATATTTACCTTAACGCATGGGGACTTCTTCAGGCGCTTGGTACACAAGAATCTGCAGAACTTTTGGGAAGTGGAATATATCACCAGGGCCTACGTAGCGGCCGAAGAAGTCAACCAGGCTAAGCGTCTCGGAAGGACCCAACAGCCTCGCTCTTTCCCGGCCGAGAGAAAGAGGAAGCACAACGGCGGCGATCACTCCCGCAGGAAGTAGCACAGGACCAGAGCACCGAAGCGAAGGGATTACAGGCCGATTAACCTGACACTCCTGACCGATACGCGCTCCAACGTCCCCATGCAGATCCGTGGGGGGATGCTCTTTAAGTGGCCCAAACAACTTAAGAAAGCGGAATGAGGAAATCCAGCCAAGTATTGCGATTTTTATCGATCTCTCGGACACTCTACGGAGAATTACAAGACGCTCCAGCGGGAGATCAAGGAGCTCATCCGGAGGGGCCACCTCACTAGATTTGTCAGGAATTCCAGGCAGGGCCCTAGCACCTCAGGCGAGGAGGACCAGAGTCTTCCCAGCCACGAAATTGGGTTGCGGTTGGAGTGGTCAATATGAAAACAACCCGACCGGTCAAGACGCCAGTGGATCGCAATGAGCAACAAACTGGGTGAAAAAAGTAGCACATAGAAGACGATGTCATTAGCTTTAATGATAGTGACATGGACCACATAATGTTCCCCCATGTAGATCCCCTTATTGTATCCGCATTAATTTCGTACGGTAGCGTTGATTACAAATTGATACGAGTCTTTATCGATAATGAAAATTTCAAAAATTTACTTTATCTTGATACTTTTTTTAAGCTTGGTCTAAAGAATGGCCAATTGAAACCTGCCGAAGGCCCGCTCTATTGCCTTGACAATGAACCAATAGCTGTTCAAGGAACGATCCAGTTGGAGGTCGCCCAAGAACAGCGAGTTATACACTCACCGTCTTGGTCATTGACTTGCCCTCCGTGTACAACACTATTCTAGACCGCCCATGCCTAATAGTGTTCGAAGCCGTCACTTCAATACCGCATCTCAAGATGAAGTTTCCAAGAGCATACAGTATAGGTGAAGTGCTAGGTGGCCAAGTCATTGGGAGGACATGTTACATGTCCCAAATTACTCCAAGTGGCAGTGCAAAAGCAGTAGGAAAATTTGACCACCGAGATGAAGCAACTTTGCAGCAGGCACAGTCTGGTGAGGTAATCGATCTAATCCCACTAAATTCGGAGGAGCCAGAGAGGTGCGTACAGATTGGAGGCTCGCTCACCGGGATACCGCGTGATGAGATGATAGCATTCTTACGACAGAACACTAATATCTTCGCGTGGGCTCCTTCTGACATGCCTAAAATTTTGGCCAGATTAATTGTCCACAAGTTGGGCCTCGATCCCAACTGCAAGCCCATCAGACAGAAGCGGAGGAACCACTCCGTGGAGATACTCATCACCATCCGGGAAGAGGTGAAGAAGCTGCTGGATGTTGGCTTTATCAGAGAAGTCCAATACCCGGATTGACTCTCCAACATCGTCCTAGAAAAGAAAAGTAACAGAAAATGACAGATTTGCATCGGCTTCACCGACGTTAACAAAGCCTGCCCAAAAGACAGCTTCCCCTTGCCCAAAATCGACTTATTGGTGGACTCGACATCCGAACATGAGCTGTTGAGATTCATGGACGTATACTCAGGCTACAATCAGATCCGGATGAACCTAGAGGATGAACAGCACATCTCGTTCATGACAGACCAATGCACCTACTGCTATAAGGTCATACCTTTTGGTATCAAGAACGTGGGTGCCACTTATTAGAGGCTCATGAACAAGATGTTCAAGAAGCAGATCGGCCGTAATATGGAGGTGTACGTTGACGACATGCTCATCAAAAGCAAGTCCACTAGCGACCATATTCGCGATATGGTTGAGTCCTTCAAGGTACTCCGCGCGCACTAGATGAAGTTGAACCCTTCAAAGCACGTCTTCAAAGTATCCTCAGGGAAGTTCTTGGTTTTCGTCATCTCTTAGCGAGGGATCAAGCAAACCCAGAGAAGATTAAAACCCTCACGAACAAGTCTCCACAGTGGAGCGTCAAGGAAGTCCAGAGGCTAACCGGACGACTAACAACACTATCCCGCTTCTTGGCAAAGTCGGGGGACAAGTACCAGTCTTTCTTTAGGGCTCTTAGGGGGACAAAAGTGAATGGATTCCAATAGATTGCAGAATGCCATGTAGCCTTCGACAAGTTGAAGCAGTACCTGGCCCGTCCACCATTGCTAACATCACCTAAGGACGAAGAAGAGTTGTACCTCTTCCTGGCATTGTCAGAGGTGACCCTTAGCTCTGTTCTCATACATTAGGATTCTAACTCGCAACGATCGATCTACAGTAAGTCGTTGACCGACGCAGAGACACATTACCCGCGTGCTGAGAAGCTTGCTTTGGCACTTGTCTTCTCCACCCGGAAGCTGAGATCTTATTTTCAGGCTCATCGCGTGGTCGTTTTGATCGACCAGCTACTGAAAAGTATTCTCCAGAAACCCGACATTTTTGGATGGCTGGTTAAGTAGGCTATCGAGTTGAGAGAGTTCGATATTAAATTTTGGCCAAGACCATCCATCAAAGGGTAGGCTCTGGCCGACTTTATCGTCAAGACCACGATACCAATTCTTGATGAACAGCCCACTAAGGACGCAGAACAACATGGGGAAGAGCTAGGATGGGTTCTCAACGTAGACGGATCGTCTATGGACTCAGGTAGCGGTACCAGAGTAGTCCTAAAGACCCCAAATGGGTTTTAGGTATTACGACCTGCTAAACAATGCTCAGCTAGGCGGCCCACCGTCTATAGCGACTCATAACTAATTGTTAACCAAGTCAAAGGGAGCTTCGAGTAGAACAATCCTCACTCAGCTAAATACTTGGCTAAGGCAAAGGACACCATCAGGAGATTCGACAAGTTAAATCTAGTCCATGTCCCCAAAACTGAAAATTGGAAGGTCAACCAACTTTCAAGAGTAATAGCATCTGAAAACTCAAAGCAGTACTCAAGGGATATGCATGCAGTCTTGAGCACTCCCAGTACCGAGGAACAGAAAGCAATACAAATCTCTGACACGGAGAACTGGATGATGCATTACCAGAGATATCTGGTGGATAGAGTACTCCCAGATAGCGCGGACGAAGCCAAGCGGATTAAGAAGATGGTTGGCTAGTACACCATAGTCAATGGGCGGTTGTATCGCCGTGATTACTCGACTCCATACATCCGGTGCCTTACTCCTGAGGAGGCCGACTATGCTTTGATCGAAGTCCACATTGGGATATGCAGATCGCACATTGGCGAAAAAAACCTAGCGTTCAAGATCATGCGCCGAGGATATTACTGGCCGATGATAAAGAAGGATGCCCTTGAATTCGTGAAGAAGTATAAGAATCGTTAGCTCCATAGCAATCTTTATCG
>JAOVVI020004639.1:5507-17394 GCA_028571085.2 Nepenthes alata
CTCCATAGCTTAAGGGTGCTTACTTTTATAGTGAGATTTACAAATGCACTGCTCCTCCAAAAGTAATGAGGGACTTTATTTTGAAAGAATTATATTTGATTGTGGGCTTACTGCGGGGCTTGGCCTATTGGGCCCATGGTTACTACATCAAAAGAAATGTCAGAACCATTGATGATTGGCATTATTTTGTATCCTGTGTATTAAAATTTATTATGATTTACAGATTATTAAAATAAGCACACGTTTCCTATGATTAAGATGAATATAAAAATGCGGGACGTGACAATATTTGGTCACCAAGTTAATAGGATTTGACTTTGAGATTGTATATCGGCCAGGGTAAGAGAATGGCCCTCTCGATGCCCTATCTTGGATACCAAAAGGCTCCTACTGTGCTATACATGCAGTGTAAAAATCGGAGATGGCACTGCTAGTCGCTCTTCACAATTACTGCATAAGGCACCCAACTTCAACTAGATTCATCACCTCAATTAAGGACCAGCCAGAAGATTTGAGCATTACACACTCTGGGATGGATTAATTCTCTATAAAAAACAAATTTTTGTTCCATCTGATTTGTCCCTATAGGAGTTGGTACTGCAAGAATACCATAGTTCTCCCCTGGGGGGCCATGCCAGATTCCAACGCACATTAGCTAGGATATCTGCTTTTTTTATTGACCTCGTATCTGTGCAGACATACGCCTCTATATATCTAAGTGCGCCATTTGTCAACAAATCAAACAGCTCAACACAGCGCCTCAAGGACTGCTGCAACCACTTCCTATTCTAGGTAAGATTTGGGAATCTATCTCTATGGATCACTCATCTTCCTCCATCTGGTGGAAAAATGGTGATTCTCATGGTAGTCGACCACCTATCTAAATATGCCTATTTTTTTTCCTTGGGCAGCCACTTCACCGCTATGGAACCGGAAGTTTTTGTTAAGGACATTGGTCGTCTCCATGGTTTTTCAATTGACATTATCTCGTATTGGTATCCTGTTTTTATGAGTACTTTTTGGAAGGAGCTTTTCATATCAGAGGGAACTACCTTGTCTACCAGCAGCTCCTACCACCCGCAAACCGACAACCAAATCGAGGTGGTAAATTGCTATCTCGAAGATTATTTACGGTGTGTTGCAACTAACCATCCTGCCACTCAGGAAAAGTTTTTGCCGTGGACTGAATGGAACTATAATATTGTGTAGCATTCTTCCATCAAAATGAGCCCTTTCGAGACCATCTATGGTCGACCACCACCCTCGTTAATGGACTACGTTCAGGGAACATCCTCGATAGCAGCCGTCGATGAGTTGCTTACAGACCACTCCAACATCCTTGCCACTCTCAAAGCCAGCCTACAACGCGCTAGTTTACGTATGAAGAATCAAGCCGAAGCACGCCAAACTGATAGAGAATTCCAGCCGGGTGATTGGGTCTTCGTTAAATTACAGCCTTATCGGCAAATCACAACAGCAAATCGACAATCCAACAAACTAGCTAAACACTATTATGAACCCTTCCGTGTATTAGAACGGACTGGCCGAGTAGCACATCAGCTGCAATTGTCGGACTGCACAAAAAATCAAAACGTCTTCCATGTCTCCATTCTCAAGAAATGCCACGGGGATCCTACTAACCAACAAGTTGAACTACCTACTGAGGCGTGGGGTTCCCGTCCCTTACTGTATCCCACGAGACTTCTGGGTTTCCAAAAGGTTTTACAACACGGTAAATTTGTCCCCTAATTCCTTGCCCAATGGCATTTGCAATCTCCTATGGAAGCTACATGAGAGCTGGTTGCTGCTTTCGGTCAAAATTTTTTGACATTTAACATTGAGGATAAAGTTCTTTTTCGTGAATATGGCAATATCATGGGTCCCATTGATACCGCCCCTACTTCACCAACACATCCACCAGCTAATCATCTGATTTCACGACGAAGTGCCCGACCGACTTGACCACCCCTAAAATTTCGGGATTGCATTTGACACACATTACTGAGCATAATCACACTCTATTGTAATAGTTTTGCATTCTGAAATTATAGTTACCATTATGTTATTATAACATAATAATAATGGTAAATTTGCATTCTATCAAATTCATTTTGAAACTTTTACAATTTATAACTTTAAAAAAATTATAAAAATTCGTTCACATAGAAAATTTTTGTAACACCATTTTGCTCAATAACACAATATTTACTAATCTTTAATACTTATAAATTTTTTGAATAAATACAAACTCAAACAAGAGTTTCTATTTATAAGGGTCTAACCCATTGCATTTCTTTTGCTCTGAGTATTATTGAATTCTTTTCACAGAATAAATTTACCTCCAAAACTTCAGCATTATTCGCAAATTTCACGGTCTTTTTCTTCTTATTGCGCATAAAATGAACATCTTTGCTTCTAACTATTGACCTTCCATTTAACATATAAATATTCTTCGCATTTAATTTGCCTTTGAAAATAAACTTGTCTTATATATACATCTTATATATATAAATCTCTATACATATATTCTTTTCATTTTTTTATCTGTGATGAATTCCTCCATTTTTTTATATTATCAATATCTACTGAACATAAGTTTAATATATAAAAAATTTTAATAAAAATAATTATTTAAATGATATTATTTAATCTAAATTATTAGATTTTTCAATTCCACTGAGTCCCATATTTTATTTTCGTTTATTACATGATGAAAAATTCTTACCATATTTTATGAATTTAGCTTAAATTTTAAACATACCACTTTATTTATAAATATCATATAAGTCTAAATATATAGCAATATATGCGCCAGCCCGTGTGAAATGATAATTCTTTCATTGTCTAAGTAGAGAAAAATGTCACTTGGTATAAATAAATTCACATGAAACAAGTGAATGGTGCTGAGGTACAACATACACCAAACTTGAATTTATCATATTATTATAATATAATAAATATATCATAATCTGTTCCACAAACACCACCTGCTTATTAAATGAATTATATATGTTTATTTATTGACACAATTATCGATCATGCCATATTAGTATTGCAGCATATACTCCATTAAATGTGCTAACTATATAAAAATATTGTGCTGAAAATGTACCCTTTTATGAATAATATTTAACCATTTAAAGAAGACGACAGTTAATATTTAAAATGACCATAATAAAATCTCGATCGGAGTAACTAGCTCGGTTGAATTTCTTCCAAATGCATAATACACGTACAGCAAAAGGGCTATATGCCTTCAACCACAGATCAATTATTGCTGGAGTGTTGGGATGCACATTGAATAGAAAAGAAAAGCTACAATCATTTTAGCTTCAGCAAAGGCAGAAGAAGTTACCTGGAGTTAATACTAGCCAAATGCATGCCTATGGGTATGCGCCGGTGTCGATTACTCAGGCAGTGGCTTGTCGTATGAGCTCGAGAACAGCCTCTCTGGTTGGTAGGGCAGGGATGGCTCCTCTCTGCGTGACCGTTGCTGCACCACATGCGTTTGCAAAGAGCAATGCTCGTCTTAACCGCTTTTCATCCTGTCGGAAAGAAAAGAAGTTCGATTTCCGAACGGGGTGTTCTCATCATGAGGTGTGAGAGTTCAGTACAAAGAACAAAGATCCTTTCATTTTTTCTCCTCCCATGTTGTTTTCATCATGGCCGCCCAGCGGCGGCGGTGGCAGGGATGAGGGTGGTGGAGGCCTTCTTCTAGTCCTATTGCCACCTTTTTCCCTTGAGAGAGGAGGACCACGTTCCAAGTTTAGGATTTTGTAATGGTTCTTCTAAATCTTAGAATCTGCTATTCTTCCTATGGCTGAGATCTAGTCTCATGATATGGAAATTTAACATTAAAATAACATATTAAAAATATTATATCAATCTTTACCCCCATTATTTTTGAAATGATCTAAACAATTAAGAAATATGAGAGCCTAATATTCAGAATCAACTCGGTTATAAAAGCTTCTGCATTTGAAAATTTTGCTAACCTGAAGGGTTTGAAAGCAAGTAGGTACCATGAAGATTGCTCATAAAAACGCGTTGGTCAATAAGTCGATAGTTTAGACTTTTGGATTCAGATAATATCCAATATATTAAGTCCCACAAATGTGTCTACGCTAACAATTCTCATACATGAACTTCTTGAAAATGAGTCCTGTTAGGATCCTCCCATTTCTCATCTTTTCAAACACTCCAAATGTAAGAATTTTATTCTGACAGTTTAGACGACTAAAATTATAGCAACAGGCTCGGGGGGCACTGTGCCGCATGAAACCTACCATTGGATTGAACCCAACGATGGGGAACATATTGCATTGATGCGACACAGCGCCTCTAACATTTATGGCAACACATTAAAATATGTTGGACAAATCTTACAATCTAAATGGTCCAAATTGTCAAGAAGACATACTCCAACAACTCCAGTTGACAAGGCATATGACACCAAAGAGCAATTTGGAAGAAACATAATTAGCATAGATTTAAATAATCGGCATATGGTCCCATGATACCAATATCGTTCGATACAGTGATAATATTGTGATATATTACGTTATCGATAATATACCAAATATTTGATTGTTATATTGGCTGATACAACCCTATCAACTTATAATTCTCAAATTTTTTTTCTTTTAATATGTCTAATACCGATATGTATTGTTCAATATATCTAATATCAATACCAATATTTTTATCCATGGTAATGAGATGACTTGAACACTTAAAACAAAATAAATTACCTGATGCAGAGTTAAATCAGAAGCTAAAATGGAAAGTATCCCACCAACGAATGCATCTCCTGCACCAGTTGTGTCAACCGCTTTGACTTTGACACCGGTAACTCTACCCCTAAAATTCTGCGGAGAACATTAGCTGAATGTTGATATTCTTGTCACATTTCTATTTGGTCAGAGAAAGCCAAATCTAATTGCCCATGGATGAAAATATCGACTTATATGTATCAATATCAATATTTCTTGAAACCACACAATATCCCAATATGCCACTACATTGGTGAATATTTAGATGTGTCATTCGATTTTATAGAATGAAATATTTACAGATATGAAAATATCAGCAATTTATTGCGATATATTGACCAACATTTACCTCAACGGTTCAGATTCTCAAAACATTTTGAGACTAATATATCTAATACCAATGCATATAACTTGATATGGTAGAAATTGATACGTTCAAAATTGATACTAAAGCCGATATTTTCACCTATGGCTGATATTTATAGGCATTTTTTATTTCACTTTAATCCATGTGTTATGAACCTACACAAATCGTCTAAGAAACTTAGTCTCCATGTTTTGTAATGTTAAATATTGCATAGGTTTGGAGTGTTAGGGCATTTTAAATGACCTAAAAGAAAATCAAGATTAATTTTAATAAAATTGACTAAAATTTCTCAAATAAGTAAATAAATAATTAAATATTGTCAATTTTTAATATATAACTTATTTTTTATGGGATCACAATATAACAAAATTGCACATTAACCAATTAGCCAATTACCAATAAATACATAACTAATACCAATACTAATGATAATATTTTCATCCATCACATATCCTACCAGCATTACAAATAGTAACACACGTGAAGTCCTTTGACAAATAAGGAGCATTGCATACTATAGATTTTCGAAAGATCAGTAATGAATTGATGCATTAATCCATGTAATGAAAACAAAAAATAAAACTAAAAATAAAAATAAAATAAAATAAAACACTATATCCCACTTCGGTACCAGCCTAAAGATCAACGTGTGACGAAGCAATTGAGAATTCAACAATTAATTAATCGGGACACAATAAACAAGTATTGAAATCGGAGAGATAACCTGAGTATAATATCTGCAACCTTCTGAGCCTTCGGTCACAAGCAAAAGCTTCAGATTAGGATGAAACAGCTTCTTCAACACAACATTGTCATCATAGGGATCATCTCCTCCAGTCAAGAATATAATTTCCTCCTCACTAACCTGCCAGTTGATAAGACAAACCCAAATCTTATTCACACGGTGCATTTCCAAGTTTTGGATTTGATACCAATATCGGTCATGGCCAATCAATATTAGTATTTTCAATTTTTTGGGAATAAAAACTTTGGGGGTGGGGGATTCATCCGATACATAATAAAATTGGATGTATCGGCTAGTATTCTGAATATTGGACAATATATTTTCGATTTAGTAACATATTGCGGTTTTTGCCAGGGTAATGAGAAATATTGGAATCAAGGGTGCCGTCAACTAGATACTAATACATATAAGCAGGTATTTTGCATATTGGCCGATATTCATTCATTGCATCCAATAATTATACCTTAATCAAATCTGCCTGATCCCATATGCTCATGATGCCATGCCGAGCATCCTCCTCTGATGGCCACAACGGCAATCTCAAATTCGGGTCATAAGAAAGGAAGCTACCAGCACTTTTAGCAATCCTCATGGCAGCAAGATGAGCTGACCTACATGGTTCTTCTATCAAACTAATTGAACCACAGTGGAAGATGCTTCCCTTCATTAAGGATTCAAGACAACAAAAAACAACTACATTAAGTACTAATCAAATGCCATCCTGCAATATTTATCATATTTATGAGGCAGCAAACACCTTCTCAATCAGGTTTACATCAAGTTCTGATTCATGAAGAAGCATATCAGCACTTGGATTACGGAAGAACAAAAATTCGCGCTCTCCATCAGCTCGTAAAGTGACAAATGCCAGCGCTGTTCTTGCTCCAGTGTCAAATCGCATGCCAGAGGTGTCAACTTTATTTTGCTTCAAAATGTCAGCTAACATAAACCCGAATTCATCCTTACCTACCTGTGATGGAAATAGTCGTATTAATAATCAGAAGGACTATATTTTAGTTTAAGATGCACTGATCTTGAGGTAGAACGGCCATGCTTCAACACTTGGAGAAAGTTTAGTAAAACAGGAAAAGAGAGAATGGATTGATACTGCATGCCTACGTTCAAAATTTCATTATTTTTGATCCAGATGAACTACAAGAGTTACAACCTATCAACGGAAAGGTCTCAAGACGAGTTTCAACATGGAAATTGAGTAAACTTGATTGTGTCCTAATTTGAGGCCTAGAAAGGTCCTTTTTCCCTGTCTTAGCCCTTTGTCCTGGATAAGATCACTTTTAATTTTGTTTTTCTTAGTCAAACTATTGTGACCACTTGACTAGGAAAGGATGGCATTGAGTCAGTCTAGGGAAAGTTTAGTGAGTTTGTTTAAGGGAGTTTACTTGCAGCACGATTTTAGGGATAGCCTAAAATCATATTATGGGGATGCTTTTGAACCATTATCAAATCCCCTATTCAAAGATGATTTGTCTTTTCGTTTTTCTTCTTTCTAGTGACATCTAGGTTTGGGATTGAAAAATTTGGGATCAAATTTCGGTTACTTTCCTTTTTAACATGCTACTATTCTAGTCAGAACTACAGTGGCAGTAAAATAGCCGATATCAGTGACCAAACAGTCAGAAAAGTAAAAGCATCATGCAGAGGACAACATCAAGTAAAACCACTAAATATGAAACAGAGGCAATAAGCACATGACATTAACCAGGAAAGCATGGCGCATTTGAAAGTTGTAATTATTAGCTCAATGCATAAGGATAAGCCTTAGTGCAACAGTAAAACTACCATAATAACATAGAAGTCATGAGTTGAAGACACAAAAGTAATATCTCTAAAATGCAGGAGTTCATGTTGCATATATTTGAACCCTTTTAGATCCTAATATGTGAGAGTTCTGCATACTGGGCTAACCTTAATCAATTACCATGACAAACTTTCAAGGCAAAGGAAATGACAACAAAAAGTTCAGCAAAGCATTCTGCAGTTAGAATCATAAACCGATAGAAGAAAACAGTATAGAAGGTATAGATGACCACGACCAAGCGATGAAGTGGGAATTCAATAGACCTTGCCAATAAAAGCTGACGAGCCCCCCAACCTTGTTATTCCAACAGCAACATTGGCAGGAGCACCACCAGGAGCTTTCTTAAAAGCAGGAGCTTCAGCCAAGGAAACTCCAGCAACAGTTGGCACAAAGTCAATTAGAAGTTCCCCGAAGCAAACAACAAGCGAATTACTAACCTTCAACTTTGCTTCCATTTCTGCACAAAGATCGTCCGAAAGATCTACAGATAAAAACAAATATCTCGTATTGTTACTTGTTAGACCTAAAAGACCATAGGATCTACTTCATAAATATAACCAGGCAATAGTGTACAAAACTCCTACTATGCACAAGGTCCAGGCAAGGCCAGACCACTCTGACTATATAGATCAGTTATAATTTAATTCTGGCAAATTTTGAATTGGGATGGAAAAGAGGCCAACAGTAGGAATTTGGGTTCACTTGGGATAGTCTATCTTCTATACTATTAATTACACACAGAAGCATTATATTTACAGCCAATGTGATAAGCAGGCATATAAAGAATAGAGATGAAATTGGTACTTCATGCACTCTCTATATTTCATATTTTCTCCAGGAAAGCTCCCATTCAACAATGAAGGAATAAGAATTATTGTGATGGCATGTTAATCTATCATTTCTAACCACTCTTATTCATATTTGCGCATTTCCTTCTAGTTCCTTGCAAACCCGGGAGACAGTTGACAACACAATTAATCCACGGGGCCTAAAGTTGTCAAAATTTTAATAATTTACAATTCCCTTTTCCTCTAGATTCAATCCAATCAACATACAATTTGTATTGTTTTTTTTCTACTCACTTCCACAGATTCCGTGAAAATTAACTTTTAATACAACCCAGCGAACCAATTACCATTAAATCTTCAAGTATAAACAAGAAGATCGCGAGACTATTGAGAATAACTAATTCAAAGAATCTCAACAAATGATGAAGGAAACAGCATTTTTCATGCATTAAGCTCGGATTGAGTGGTAATGAAGACCCAGAAAACCTTAAATATATATTCCTAAAGTAAACGAGTAAAGAAAAACCGTGAAAACTTCAAAAGTAAGGGCAGGCAAGTGACAACAGATCAACTGCAAACTACGATTTCAATCCATTAAATGACCGAAAGGAGGATAAACAAACGATCACTGAGGATGATTGCAAATAGTAATTAGAACAGATAAACATCCTCGTTCATAAACAATTGACAAAAAGAAAAAATAAACAAATACGATCGATAAGAGAGATTTCGGATAGTATAACAAAAGAATCTACCCGCCAACGCAGGTATAAGAGAAAGAAAGAACTTGCTAACCTGAGGAGAGATCATCAGCCATTGGAGATAATGATAAAGAAGAATATACGCCGTTGGTGAATAGCGGAGTGAGGGAGAGACAGAGAGAGATAAGGAGGAGGAGGAGGCTGGCACCACGGTGGAGATGGTCTGTGGACAGCGGTAGCGATTGAGAAGCGGAGGAAGAAAGGTCAAAAAGTAAATGCCAGCCTTTGTCCCCGTTCATCTTTCAACAGCCATTTACTTTTTCTTTTGTAAATTCGAGAAATTTGGTTTCCTTGCGGTAAAATAATAAAAATAATATAATATTTTATCTATTTATTTAAAATAATATACTTATAAAATGAATATATAAATATATAAATATATAAATATATATATATATATAAATAATATGTTATTTTTTATATAAATAATGAATATATATAAATATAAAAAAGATATAAAATAGGTCTAGGCACGTAATAAAAATATGCCTTATATGTTCCATTCGGTTGGCATGGAAATTCAAAATTGTAACCATAATTTCTTACCTAATTTTAATTTTAATGTTTATGTCACATCAAATTAGAATTCTAATTTTATTTTAATTACTTAGAATTAATATATAATATATGATAATTTTTTATAATTTTTATGAATAATATAAAAAATTATAATTCTAAATATAAAAATTATTAGTCAATTAGATAATAATAAAATCAAATCAAGTAATACCCATTAGATGAAACATATGTAATTATTTAAATTATGTAGATGTAAGCCAATCATAATTTTATTTATTATTATTTTTTTAAATTATACAAAAAGTATTATTTAAAACTTAAAAATTATTATTCTAATTAAGTATATTGTCTAAAAATATCTTAAATACTATGTATCTATAAGATTCAACTATATTAAAATATAAAATTATGTTCTATTAATTTTTATACATTAATTATTTTGATTTATATTAAGCTATTTATTTATTTTATTTTTATATATAGATTAAAAAATTAATCGTATCTCAATATATTTTTCTTTCAAAATTATAATTTCTTATATATTTTAAACAATATAAATAAAATTTTACGTATTTTTAATTTTAATAGAATTAGAATTAGATTCATATTTTTAAACTATAAATCTAATTTTGAAATCCAAATAAACCCTATGGAAAAATATTTAGATTATTTTAAGATATTTTTAAATAGATATTTTTGCAATGTAGTATATACATATGCATGTTTGATTAGTGTCGGTAATTCTAACAATATTCTTATAAAAACAGAGTTTAAATTATAAAAGTTTTTTAAATATATAAAAATACTACAATAATTTTTAATTTTTTTTATTTTTATAGTATAAGAATCCTAATATATAGTCATTTTATAAAATAAATATAAATATATAAATAAAATATAAAATAAAAAATTATCTAAACTAAATTATGAGTAACTGAATAGGAAAAAATTATGTATACCAAAATATTAATACTATTTATATATCTATTTATATATTTATTTATTTAAAAAATATAAAAATATATATAAGTCTAATTTTATTTTAATTTTAATTTTTTATTTCTCTTCATATTAATTTTAATAATCTTGATGGGTATATCAAAAATAGGCTGGTCCAAAGTTAACGAAGACTCAAAACGGCCCGCTGGACGGTCAACTTGTGAACGGCCCAACTATCGCAAGCCAGATTCCTGAATGGCCCAGGACGGTCAACGTCATCGTTGACTATCTAGACCTCAACAGACGGCCTACTCGCGTACAGACGGTCAACTCAGGTGTTGACAGGACGTACTGTACTAGTTGACCCAACAAGGGTTTTTTACGGTTACGGACCTGGCCCACTTAAGCCCACGATCCATCAGACGGCCAGCAACGGCTCTCCCAACATCTTCCACGATCCCAGCTGGCTCTCAAAATGGACATTGACAAAATCGGCGCCCTTCCCAGAAGGAATCTGCCATATTTTTTTAATTTTTTACCAATTCGGGCTCTCCAACGGTAAAATATACAAAAGAAATGTAAGCCATTTGAGAAAGTCACTGGCTAGCGTAGAAGGAAACTATCTTGGTCCGTTTGGCAACCGGCTTCAGCTTTGAAAGACAGGCTAACCAAAAATAACGCAGGAGATCACACCTTTCAAAGAAGAGACTACCCTGTCCACCTTAAGTAAACCTTAAAACTCTGGTTCAGGGACCTCGGGGAAAGGACCTTCTCCTAGACTAGTCTTCCGAGAAACCTTCTTCCGGGAAACACTTCTTCTAAAACACGTTTTCTAATACACAACAACTGACTGACACATTCTCACTTACGCAATCCGAATTGGACATCGCATTGTAATTCATACTTGCTTACGGACTGAAGCTCTTACAGGCAATCGCTTACGTACTGAAATGAGCTTTTACATTCAAGCTCTTGCTTACAGAAAGGATTCTTACATCCACGAACGCTGACAGAGTACTGGACGGAGGCCCATCGTCTCTTCTACTATTCTAGACGTTCAGATCCCACCAAAGGCCTCCAACTTCCTGGGGACCTGATCGGCTTCCTGAGAGTCATTCTCAAAAGCTTCCACGCTTTCGGAATATAGTTTCCTTACGCTCCTCGTGAGTAGAAAGTA
>JAOVVI020004640.1:399-17393 GCA_028571085.2 Nepenthes alata
GACTGCTTTACTGACTTGAGCGTCGGAGTATTTTCGGTGGGATTACGTCCCGCCGACACGCTGGCATTTTGATCTGTTTAGTGGTGTGCAGAATCCAACTCGGGGAACGGAGTCGGAGCCGCGTCGAAAGGACGACCCGAATATAATATGAGATTTGAGTCATAATTAAATTTTTTATTTAAAGATTGCTTGTCTTTTATCTTTAATATAATATGAGACATTTGGATTAAGGGTAATACGCTCCTAATTAACTCTTAATGATTTTTATTTTATTATTGATACAATATTTTAGTGCAACTAGCTCAGGGTTAAGCAATGAAGCCGGATTTTCGGTTACTATATGCTATTAGATGAGAGTTGAAGATTCACAAAATTATATGATTTGAAAAATAAAATATATGCAAATGGTTATTTTTTGCATTGTTTTTTTTATAGCATAAGTTTTTTTAATATTTAAATGTTATTAAAAAAGAAGAGTAAAATTATAACTATTAATATATTTTTAAAAATTTTTTTAGTTATAAAATATAGATACTTAGATCTTTCAGATCAAAAAGTCATCATGTATCCATTGCGTGATTTATTAGAATTTCTAATTTAATTGTGAAAATATAATTATTAAGATATAATTTATTAATTATGTTAACTTTATTTTATAATATTAATTTTTCGGAAAACAATAGTTGGCAACATCATAGCTCGGGCGGCTCAAAGCCGGTGGAGTAATGCCGCCAATGGATTGATTTGAAGGAAGGTAATCCACGCCCAGTCAATGAAACCCTAAATATCCTGGATTCAACAAAATTGCCACAGATTACAACCGCTTGAAAATTGTGCGATTCCGGTGAATGAAATCCCAAATTTGGATGAACAATTTTCGACATTACTGGATCGAGTCGAACTCCTAGAGCTTAAAAAAACCCTAGAAATTCTGCCCTTGTAAATACTGTACAGAGATTAACCGCCAAAGGTGACTTGAATTGATACGAAGCGAAAACCAGAAACCATAATGTCGAATTCTGTCAAATTCATGGAGTCAGCGCCAACAACAGATACAAATACGGAACCCCGATTTCTAAATTGAGGCTTTCTCGCGACAATGGTTGAAATTCAACAGCCAACTCCCTAAATCCGTTATCAAATGCATCAGTTTTGACCGTTACTGCTAACCCATCCAGCATTTTCACAATAAAACTTCAAAATGTCCTAATAATTGAAGTCGTACTCACAACACGAGAGTGGACAGGGAGATGGGCACTGAAGCTTTCGAATTGTGCAAGGGGAATTTAAGAAAGATAAGAATTGGAGTGCCCTGGAAAATTAGCTTATCGTGATAGTATTCCTTTTTCTCCATATCCAAATGAAGATTTTAGATTATCACACAAATATAATCAACACATTGTACTTTTACGACTATCAGCTGTCTTAATATTTTGATATCAATATTTTTTAACTTATATAAATATTTTATGACTAACAAAATAATTATGATTATCATCAATTAATTATTAATATGGTAATATTTTTTGACTAACAAAAGATTGATATAGTTAGCTCCTGACAATTAAAATTTAAATTTTTACATAAATAAATTTATAATATTATATTTTTATAACTATGGATTGCATTAATATATTTGATAATAATATTTTTTAATCTGCAATGATATCTTATAACTAAGAAAATAATTTAGATTACTTATAATCGATCATTACTATGATGATGACTTTTAACTAGTAAAAAAGAGGGGCATAAACAACCAGATTTGATTCAAAATGTTACTGATGGATGACCCATAACATAAATTTGGATATATAAAATGTAATGTATTTCAAAACTATCTAAACTAATATAATACTATAAAATTTGGTAGCATATCTAACCCAAAATAATGAAAGATATTTATAACCAACACTGTCACTTAACTATTTCTAAGGTGGAACTGAACCCACAAATTTTGCAACCCCATCCCACCGAAAAAACAGTAAGAAATAAAAAACACATAAACCCAGATTAATCACAGTGAAAGCAAAGTTGAAACCAAAACATCAAAACCCCTCCATCTCGAAGCCTCCTGCAAATGCTTTGGGAAATTCTGCTTTCCTTTTAGACGATTCTCTGCAATTGCCCCTGGTACCACTCTCACTATCCCCCCCCCCTTTCCCTCTAGTTCCTTCGGGAAGCATTTCTCGAATCTTTAGGGTTCTTTGTTTCCTGAATATAAGTCAATCTATGCTTGATTGAAGTGAGCATGATAGTGCCTGAAATCTCTCTGTACTGCTAACATTTTGTTTACTTTTCTATGCTTCTATTTTCCTTTAGCATTTTTATGTGTTTAATACACGTGTCTGAACTACGAATCTGACTCCAATTGATGGCGTCCTGGATTGAGGCAGTATCTTGATTAGTATGCTGTGTTACTGTCCCCCCGGTGTGCTTCTGCATATTTGATTTTGTGGGAACCTTCCAAATTGCTGCAAATGGTGGAATTTATTTGGAGGGTCTTAAAATATTGTTCTCTGAGCATGTTTTTGCCCCTTTTTGTTTTATGCGCAACATCCAAATTGGTGCAAATGTTGGCATTTCTTTGTTGGGCCTGTGTATTATTGCTCTCTGAGTATGTTTCTTCTCCTTTTATTTAGTGGGTAGCTTCCACAGTGATGCAAACGTTGGTATTGCTTTGCTGGGTCCGTTGTGCTAATGCCAAATACTTGCCTTCTTCTTCTGCTGCTCTTAATTTTCTTCTCTGCGACAAACAGGTCTATGAACCATGACACAAAATGTAATGTGACAAATTTGGGTTGTTATTGATTCCCAGCGGAGTAATAGTCCTACATTAGGTTGTGAATTTGGGATCTTGACTCATTAAAATGGAGACTTGTGGGTCAACATGTTTTACTCTGGCCAATGCAAATTCAATGAGTGCATTGACTGTTCTCGGAAGAAGGCGTTTAATGGGCAGTCAATTGAGTGGAATTACGTCCTTGAAAATGTTTGATGTGAAAAATTGTTCCGGGTTTAATACTCAGAGGATAGATGGGTATTCATCCAGGTTCAGATGCTCTGCGAATTCTCACGGAGTAAGCCCAACTAATAGGAACGATCCATTTATCAATCTTCACCCTGAAATTTCACTACTTAGAGGGAGTGATGGGAATGCCAATATAAGTGGCCTGAGGAATGATGGCTCAAGTGCAAGCGTCATTGAGAACTTGAGAGATTTGCCAAGTGCTAACAATTATAATGTAGCCAAGATCAAAGTCATTGGGGTTGGTGGTGGAGGGTCGAATGCAGTTAACAGGATGATAGAGAGTTCCATGAAGGGTGTTGAATTTTGGATAGTTAATACTGATGTTCAAGCCATGAGAATGTCACCTGCGTTCACTGAGAACCGCTTGCAAATTGGTCAGGAGCTGACTCGAGGGTTAGGTGCTGGTGGGAACCCAGAAATAGGGATGAATGCCGCCAAAGAAAGCAAAGAAGCAATTGAAGAGGCAGTCTATGGTGCAGACATGGTTTTCGTGACGGTATGATTAGCATCTTCCCACATTTCCAAGCATTGTGGTGCTATTATGTTTTAGAAGCATCTATTATCCAGTTTATTTATTTATTTATTTATCATTTTGTAGTGTGATTTAATTCTGTGCCTTGGCAGCTTTCATGCACAACTTGATTTTTTTTTTCTTTTAATGATGCTTTCTGGGTTAGGTTGTCTTGTTTCATATGCTGAAGCACTTTAGACATATGCCTTACATTCATATTGCATTTTGGATAGACCAAAGCATGTCAGCTTACCTTGGAAATTTAATCGGATTTATGGACTATATGTAACATCTGAGAATATATTAATTGGAAAAGAAATAGAAAATTGGGGGTTATTTTTATTCTGAAACTCAACTTTCTTAGTATTCATCCAGCACCTGCTTTTCTGTCTTTTGTCTCCAATATTAATCGTCGCTATGATGACAAAATTTGAAAGTCACATCTCCATGCTGTAACCTAAAATTCCTTCTACAGGCTGGGATGGGTGGCGGCACTGGCACTGGTGGGGCTCCTGTCATTGCAGGGGTTGCAAAGGCAATGGGTATTTTGACAGTTGGCATTGTCACGACTCCCTTCTCTTTTGAGGGAAGAAGGAGAGCCGTTCAAGCCCAAGAGGGGATTGCAGCTCTGAGAGAAAATGTTGACACACTAATTGTCATTCCAAATGACAAGTTACTGACTGCTGTTTCCCAGTCTACACCTGTTACTGAAGCATTCAATCTAGCTGATGATATTCTTCGACAGGGTGTTCGGGGGATATCTGATATTATCACGGTATGTGATGTTCAAAAAACTTCTAATAGAGAGTCCAGCTTCTAATACGATATCATCATGGACCTTTTAATCCAGGCTGGATTTGCTTCAATATGATACTCTTCAATGTGATCCAGGCATTGCTCTTATTATTTGTATCTATTTTAGCAAACCATTATAATGTTCAGCTTTGCTTTGCAATCAGTTTGAGTACACTGTAAATGCAACAATTTGATGTAGAGTAATTTGGATTTTTGAAGTGCTTAATGCAGTTAATTTATTGGTAAAAGACATCTTGGTTATCCATCTTCATGAAAACAGATATTCATTATGAAATTAGAAGTCCTTTGTTTGAATGGCCATGATAAATATTTGATGTTGTCGATTGAAAAAACGTGAATATTTGATGAAATTTGTTTGTGCCCTTATGGTACTTAAATTTGATTGCCAGATCCCTGTTTTATGGTGTTCAATAAAGGATTAAGTTTATTAATTTTTGACTTATGTATGGCTTTGCAAGATAGTCTCTCATCTAATTTCTGACTTCATTACAGATTCCTGGTCTGGTGAATGTGGACTTTGCAGATGTGAGGGCTATTATGGCAGATGCTGGTTCTTCATTAATGGGGATAGGAACTGCTACTGGTAATTGATATTGAATGGATGATAATTGATGTTGTGCTAAAGGTTTAATGGTTTCATCATCAGCATCACGTCCTGCATAAAATTTTTTTTCCAGTTCAACCTCATTATCCCATGCTTGATAGTTGTGAGAAGGTTAATGGAAAAAAATGAGGGAAAAGAAATGTTATGTGCACAGTTTGCTTGGAGAAGTCTTATGATGGAGTGTCTAGGAAAGTTTTATTACTGGGTGCTAGAGAGGAAAGGATTTGGTAGGAATTATACTTAGATGTCATTCAAAGATATTTATGATAGGACAGTGACTAGTATGAGAAATGCAATAGGGTAAACTGAGGATTTTCCCTATTACAATAGGGCTACAGAGACAGCTTTTAGTTTTTACCTGTTTGTTTTAGATATATATGAATGCTTTGACATATTTTAGAGGAGGTTACTTGTATATTGTTTATGAATGATTTTGTTTCGTTGATTAGACTATAGGAGTAAAATCAATGTTTTAATGATGGAAAAATACTTTAGAAGCTAAAGAGCTAAAGAAAAGTTGGTTTGACTACCATAAGCAAGAAACTCCAAAAACTAGTGGTTTTAATTACCTTGGATCTATATCCAAGAAAATGGAGGATTAAAGAAGTGTGATGCATAGGGTTATGGGGTTTTTGTTGGAATGGAGAAACATGGTGGTAGTGCTACGCAATCGCCAAATACCTCTATAATTAAAGGGAAATTTTGTAGAACTGCTATAAGACTTGCTTTATCATCTATGTAATGTAACTACTGCAGAAATTAAGATGCTAAGATTGATAAGCAATAGATCTCTAAAGGAGAAGATTAAAAAAAAAAATGAACACGTGTGGCAAATTAGAAGTCACGCCAAGAAAAGTAAAGCTGAGGAAAGGATGTCGAACATGGCTTGGACATCTAAAATTTAGGTCAAACAAAGCATGGGTGAAAGAAGGTGATTTAGTTGAGGTTAGATGCAAGGAGAAAAGGAGTGGGAGGCCTAAGAAAAATAATTTAGAATAGCATGATACAAAAGAATTTAAACTAGGTCATACTTCTGGAAAATATTACTCTAAACCAAGCTATATGGTAAAAGCAAATTCTTGTAGCCCACACTATTTAGTGGAACTCAAGGTGCTTTTGTTATTGTGTGGTAATTGAGGTGGCTAAAAATGTTATTATTTACCATTGATTATCACGAAACGGGAGAAGAAAGAAGATTTCGGCATGCCAAAAGTAGTAGTGTTGTGTGGATGGCTGTTGTGGCTCCTGGAAATGCTGTTTCATATAATTATATGGCTTACTGAAGAAGTATAAGTTTGATTAGCATGCGTTCTATTGCATTTCTCAGATAACAACATTTTAAGATTGATTTTTCCAGGATTTGGAATTATTTTATTTTATTTTATTTTATTTTTTTGATGTCCATGACTGCATTATGGAAGATGCAACTCCGAGCAATTCCTTTACAAGGATGGTGGAGAGTATAAGTACCATGGACAGACAATATCACGCCTTTATCTGTTAAGTATGTGCTCACCTACCTTAATCTTAACAGAGAATATAGTCCTCCATCAAGTGGCATAGATCAGGACTTGCATCAGCCAAAAGTAAGAATGATAAAAAGGCTATGTTGAGTAAATTGTCTCTTTATGCTCATCTTTTCATCCTGAAATTGACTTCTGTTGTTCAATTTGAATAATTATTGAGGAAGTGCCTTCCTCTTTTTAGCAGACTTTGGGTTATTGCTTTTTAGGCTATGCCAACTAATGACAGGGAGACTGTCACTAGGTCAATACATTTTAATGTGGGTCAGTTGCATGGATCTTTGCAAATTAGTAGTACAAAGAAAAATGACTAATTGTAGCTCCATATGGAACCATACATAAAAACACACAAAATATTAGCACCATCAGTTATATTTGTATAATGTTGAGTAAATAATTTTTATCTTCAAACATTTAGCAAAGTCATGTTTACATATCTGTATTGTTTTTTTTTTTCCAATATTTGCCGCTATTGATAAAACAAACCAGACACTGAAATTAGTACTGTATCCTGATCTTGTTCTTAGCTGTTACATATTTAGATCATTGTTTTCTTGTGCCTACTATCATGCAGGTAAGACTCGAGCAAGAGATGCTGCACTGAACGCCATTCAATCACCTTTACTAGATATTGGTATAGAAAGAGCTACTGGAATTGTGTGGAACATAACTGGTGGAAGTGATCTGACATTGTATGAGGTAGTACCTCTGCTTCTTTTCCTTTTTTGCTTTATTCTTTGAGTAGTCACTTTTGTGAAACCAGCTCTGGAGTTGATTGCAAGAATACATGTGTAGTTCTTGAATCCTATCTGATGGGCAGTGCTTCTACTATATACCCATGTTTTAGTTAGTTGAAGGGGAGCATTGGCACAATGAGAGAGTTGTCATTGTTCGACCTGGTAGCCACGGATTTGAGTCATAAAAAAAAACTTTTATAATGTAAGGTAAAATCGTGTATAATTGACACAAAGGGATCATACCCTTCCTTGGACCATATACATAGCGAAAACTGTATACCAGATTGCCCCTTATGTTTGTTCCGTGTAGTGTGTGAAGGTCAACTCAGTGCATGATGCTCCTATGATGTATGGTCTAAAGAGGTCTAAAAGGGATCAAGATATACAACGTAACACCTACATTGTATGGTCTCTAGATTATAATAGAGTAATCTCACTGTTCTATTAAAGTTCACCTTCTTACACTGTGCAATTGTATTTTATATTAAATAAATGCTACTGAAAATAAACCAAAATGGGAAGCCCAATCCTGAATTGACATTCATATTTATTTGGAAAATGTCATTATGTCAAAATTCTATTTATTATGTGAGGTTCAAGTCTTGTTCAGATAGCCCACCATTAAACCTGACAATCATCTCTTAGTGTGGTTCACATAATTAATATCCAAATAGGTATTTTACATTTTCACATCGGAATATTTTTCATATGCACTGCCACAAATTGGTGTTCTTAGTTCTTCAAGTGTCAACAGGTATTTTGAGCTGCTAAACAGTGCAAATAGGTATTTTAAGATTTTAAAAACATCAATACGTTTTTTAAGTTGTTAAAATTACAATTAAGGGCCTGGCACCTTTCAAATCACATTTGGACTCAACAGACTACGCCGTGTACAAACCATAGGCCATTTTCTGCTATTTTATGAATCCTTTGATGCTAACTCCTCTCGTAAACGCATTCATCCTGATTTGATTGTATTTATTTGGAAAAAAAGACGCCCTAGAGTTTTGCTTGTTTTTCACAAAATCATTTGCAACTTCACCTACCCGTAGAAATGAGAGAAAATCTCAGAAATATATTACCTTTTATTTTGCTTTTTTCCAGCTTGCATCTATCCTTCAAATGCCCAATTGCAGGCCAACACCATGAATCTTCATACTGCCTCTTTATTCCTCTTGATTGTTATATGAAACCCAAGTTGATCTTTTGAAGAGTGTGGATTTTGATATCACTTGAAAAATCATGTGAGATTTGTTAACTAATTTGTTCTGTTCAAGCCTCAGATGAGTCCATGCAATCTTCTGACAAGCAAGTCCACGTGCTATTTTTTTGTCAACATTCTCAATCGGCGAAGGAATCGGGCCTTATTCATACTTCTTAACTACACAAAATACCTATTTCCTGCGGTGGATGTGAAATACCAGTTGTCAACTCTCTTGTATATGTAAAATTCCCATTTGGATGCTTAGTCGTGGGTATTGATTTATTGTCTTTTTTTTTTTGTATAAAAATAATTCTGGCAGGTGAATGCTGCTGCAGAAGTTATATATGATCTGGTAGATCCTAGTGCTAACTTAATATTTGGAGCGGTGATAGATCCATCACTCAGTGGCCAAGTAAGTTGTTCTTCTTTGAGCCAAGTTACAGGCACCTTCATCCATTCGTCAGTAGAATAGTAGATCAATTTCAGTCTTCTGTGTGCTTGGGGTTGAACGATGAGGATGGTGGGTTGCTCAAGCGGCCAGCATAAGTAAGTTGAACAATGAGGATGGTGTGATATCCGGGTTTTTACCTGCTTCGACAAGGTTTCAGTAAAATTCAAAATTTATAATTGGGTTTGGTTCGGGTATACTATGACCAAAACCCAAGCCTGACACAGATGTAATATATAAATATGTATAATATTAGTATTGGCCTAATTGTCATATTTATATGTGATATATAAATATGTACAATCATTGTGTTTTATTTTGTTTTCTATAATGTTTAGTTCTTATAAGTGGCACATAATTAATGAGTTGTATGATGTTTGGAAAGATGTTGAGATTTTGAGTTGCCTTATGAGTTCAAGATTCGGAATATTTATGTTCTTCCTTGATGGTTGAACAACTTTTTTCTTTTTTCTTTTTTTTGAATT
The DNA here is from genome assembly GCA_028571085.2 of Nepenthes alata. Taxonomy (NCBI): domain Eukaryota; kingdom Viridiplantae; phylum Streptophyta; class Magnoliopsida; order Caryophyllales; family Nepenthaceae; genus Nepenthes; species Nepenthes alata. The sequence continues at coordinate 9,759 of JAOVVI020004640.1, forward strand.
TTCTGAGGTAAATTTTATTTGATAGATTATAGATTTTAATATTTTATAGTAAATTGTATTATTTACTTAATTGACTACAACTATATTAACAAATTTTGATTTTTTCTTTTAGATGAAAAAAGTTTTGGACTGAATTTGAGATTTGGTTTAGGTATAATGGAAAATGTCAGGTTTTTACCCAACCCAAAGTATTGAGAGTTAAATTTTAGTTATTAGTTAAAAGTACTGGATTGGGTTTAGATTTGGCTCTCTCTACCCAAACCCGACCTGTTGCCCAGTTATTCGGATATGCACAGGCAGCCTGTTCAAAGGAGCTGCTTGTAATGGCCAGTTAAATGTTGTGACTTATAATTCTCCAACTGAAAAAGTGAGAAACAAATTTTATTCTTTGGCATGTAACTATTTAGTAGGCAAATACGCATAGGCTTTTGGTTGCTGAAGGTGTTCCGATGTTGGGCTAAGACCATTTTCCATCTCCCCCCTATTCCATAGTTAGAAGGAGAGTTTTAACAACGTTAAAAGTGTTTTCATGTGACCAGACGATCACGGATTCTAGTCACGAAATAAGTTCTTTCACAATACAAAATAAGACTACATATAATAAAATCTCATCATATCCCAACCCTTTTCCAAATCCTGAGCACAGTGTGAGTTTCGTTTGCAGGGTGGCCCCTTATCTCTCATTCCATGGCCAGTTGTTCATATGAATATTTCCAGAATGATAGCTATTGTTATACTTGCTTTGCTTTGTTTTAAATTTTCAGGTCAGTATAACTTTGATCGCTACTGGGTTTAAACGCCAAGAAGATGGCGAAAGCAGGCCGCTTCAGGTAACTTTTCTTTCCCTACTTTGCCAGCCTTGTTGCCTGGAGTTCTTGCCTTGCCGCTGCTTCTAAACTGCCCTGTTCACTTGAGCATATGCCGGAATTGTGAGGGTTAGTTTTGCTGGTCGGGTGCTTGATGCGAATTCTATTCTGGTCTGCCCAAATATTAGATTGCCTTATCATTTCAATGGTTGATATCATTTAAAAATAGAGGCCAGAAATTTCGGACAACATTTTACTATGTTGTTATAATATTTGCTTTTTATTTTATAAAAAAAGATCTCAATCATTAGGAGGATAAAAGAGCGTAATGTTTGAAAGGATCATCACAAAACCCACATGTGCAAAGGAATAGAAAGAATAAAGAAGATAGATCTCAACTATTGGGAATATGGAGTTTAATATTTGAAATGATCATAATAAAACTTGCGAATGCAATGGAAGGGAAACATTTGGGCATGGCGATTATATATGTATATATACACGGCATTTTTCATATGCATTTCTATATAAGCTTATTGCTCTTGGTTTTATGACCTCTGTAAGTGCAGGGTAGTCAGCCAGTACAGGGAGATTCCACCTTTGGATTCAATCAACGGCCATCATATAATGAAGGTAATTCCGTCGAGATCCCAGAGTTTCTGAGGAAGAAAGGGCGCTCCCGGTATCCCAGAGCTTAACTAAACTTGATTTTTCTTTTATTCTTTTGTACCTTGGTAATGAAACTCTATGTGCCATTTCTCTTGGATGTAAAGCAATAAAGTTTTGTTTGTGATTAGTAGAATCCATCATAGTACATCCTGATATATATATGTGGTTTTTGTATGTTTCCAATAATCAAGTTCAGGGTTTTGTATGTTGTACTTTAGAAACTGTTAAATTTGGTTTAAATTTGTGATATTTATGTCATGATGGGGGTAACTTCAGCATTACATTAAAACTCACTAACTATAATATACAAATTCAAAAAAAGAAAAGACAAAGACCCTCAAAAAGAAAAGTGCAGATTGAAGTAAGAATCAGTTATGGTGTTTCACGATGAGTTTGGACAATTTTCTTATTTTTCAAGTATAAATCAAGTTTGTGAGTATATTAAGGTGGCTAATTTAATATTTTAAAAAAGAAAGATAAAGGGTATCTGGTTGTCGTTAGTTAGATTCAGATCAACACCTCTGAAAAAATCAATCCTCCCAGATCTTTAGAGTTCCAAGGCCAAGCTTCAACCAGCTTGACCTAGCTAACTATGGTAGCAAGACAGTCATAAATTTGGTCATATTTCATGAAACAAGCATTTGCAGGCACCCTGATTTCACCCCCCAAGAGCCCCAAGATTGTAATGCCACCATTGGAGGAATGGACTTTTTCGGCAGCACAATTTTACCAGCACTCGGCATGCATATCAGCTATATTCTTATTGCTTGCAAATAGTTAGGTCTGTCTTAGGGCTGACAGATTTTATGACATTAAAATATATTGAGTATCTCATTTTATGATTGTTATGTCTTGTGACTAAATATAAGATTTAGGATTGTATTTGGTGATGAATATTTCGCATGGGTAAATGGTTCATGCAAAACCAGCCAACGGGGTCGCATGATTTTTGCATAATTTCATGCTCGAGCAGAACTACATAGCGGTTCAACTTGTGTTTGTGTGTTATTTGATACGAATTTGCAAGCTCTTGAGATTGTATACCAAACTCAAGATATTTGGGAAATTGCTTGATTTCTTGTTTATGCGAGGTTCGCACGATCTTAATCTGAACAAATAGTTTCTATGGAATAGTTTCTGGGCATAGTCCAGCTGCTCGATGTTGCAGACATGTTGACAAGGCGTTTGGCGACAACGATGGTGTATAGCGCCGGCATAGATTTGGGTAAAGGAAGCCATAGTTGAAATTCCACTGGCTTTTAATAATATTAATGGAGGAGAAATAAATTAAGGGTAAACATCTTCCTTGTTCGATCTCCTCACACTTTTTTAGTGTGGAGATTTTTCTATCAATTCAGCTGTTAAAATTAAAAACTAAATTAATAAATAATAGAGATTAAAATAATAATTTAAATTAATTAATATACTTTTTATTATTTATCTATCTAATTTCTAATAGCAATTAAAATTTAAAGATTATGTTAGAATTTAGTTAGAATTTTCAACTGAAATTTAATAAAACAAAATCAAATGTATGACGTTTTTCTATATAAAAAATTTAAGTCTGGCAACGAAGAGATTTGAACTTTGAACCTAACTAATAACACCATCAATTAATATGCTAGTTTTGTGAATATTTTATATATATATATATCTAAGCACGTTGAAATAATTTAATAATTTTAGCATATTATATATAATTTAAGACACCACGTCTTAATCTCATCAACTACCCATTTGAAAAATAATAAAAGTCTTAATCCCATAAATAATTTATTTAAATATTAAACAATTTATTTAATATCATAAATACCCTTCTGTTCAAAAAATCCTAATCTTCAACCCAATTGGCCAGATCATCCGAAAATCACCAAAACAACCCACTTTGGAGCCCAAGCTTCTCTAGGGTTTTTTTTTTCCTCTTCCTTTTTGGATTTATTGAATTTTTAGCGGGCTGTGATCGATCGATTTATATGGCAAATATAAGACACGATTCGTTTTGTTATCAATTACTTTAATTTTGAATAAATATTGGTCGTAGAGGTAATCCAATTTGATTGAAAACGAAAAATTATCCATAAACATTAGATTTAATTGAGAATATCCGTTCAGAAATAATTCGAGATGGAAGGCCACCATTCGATAGCACCAATCAAGCTTGGCTCACGGCTCCATGGAAGATAAAATGGGTTAATTGGATTAATTATATATGGTTAATGACAAAGATTAAATCCCCCTGAAACAACATTAGGGGGCTTTTTTTTTTTTTTTTTGAGATCTATGACTTTGCAAGAGAAGAGGACCAAATCCCTAATCATGATCTTAGTAAATTTTATTATTATTTTTTTTTTATAAAATTTGTTTTATGGGTGAGAACAATAAACCGAACAAAACCCCAAGTCAAATATAATATCAATACCCTCCATTTGCTTTCCCTTCAAAATTTTCAAAATTCGAACCACATAAAACCCTAACAATATATGTATATATATATATTTAAGTAGGGTAGAAATGTCACAATAGTTGAGAGCCAAATTAGCTTTAAACTAGAATATGATAGCTAGACCCTACCATATTATTATAATTGAAAGCTTTTAATTCTCCACCATTGTGGTCCTAATAAAAGGAAAATACTTTGATATTTTTTTCAACTTCAGATGATTTTTTTTTTTTTTTATGATAAGGAATCCAGACTCATTTTGTGGGATTGTGCCAAATTTTGAGTTTATGACCTTATAAATAAATCCATCACTTAGTAGTATGAATCAAATTTATAAACCCAAAAATAATCGGATGCTGAAAACCTAGACTTAGGCATTATTTGTTAATTAAAAGACTTATTAGAAAATGTTTTTAAATATATTTTTGGTTGCTTGGCAAGCAAGGAAATCATATTTTTTGTTTTTTTATGTTTAACACATGAAAAAAAAAATAAAATGACTTCCTCTTTTTTAAGTAGGACATTATTTTTCAAAGCTCATCTACCATTCAAGACTACTAACACCTGTTAATGAAAGTTTTACCTTGAGATGATATCACTATAAGTCATAATGGACTTGATCTAAAGCTAGTCATCGGCCAACAATGGCTCGAGTTGTTGTTATGAATTGCCAGATGGAAGCTTGTGGTGTCTCAAGCCTCTACTATTAGCCGTCGACAATCTATGTCCTGTGTCCTATTACCAATCATGAGATGGTGGCGCCTATTATTGCCACTGTTGCTTGATAATTGGCACAGTTTGACCCAAAATTCATCGTCCACTGAACCCCTAACCACCATTTCACGTCACAGGTCATTGACCTTCCTGTCCCCTTCAATGATCATCGTTGGTTTTCTGAACGGCTCACCCTTGACCTCATCCTAGTAGTTGGCGAGAACAACTGCTAATGGTTGATGCCTCCAACCAAGTTGTCTGTTATCGACCAACGACGTCCTAATCCCACCACTAAAATAAAATAAGGTTGTACTAAAGACCGATCAATAGTATATTTGAATATTTTGATCGTAAAATATCATCATTGTTTTAAAAATATTATTGTAATTATTAACAACACATCTAATGCTGATTGATTTATATAATACCCTGTACTATTTCACTTACCGAATGTTAACAAATACTTAAATGATAAATTATTTTATTTAAAAAAGTAAACAGAAAAAAATTCATAAAAAATATTTTTTATTTTATAAATATTTTTCAATAAAAAAAAATCTCAATGGGTGTTTTAAAAGTTAAATTATCAGAGTTATCGAACTATTAATTTATTCTTTGCTAAAAAGATGCAAAAATAACAGAAAATCTAACACCCAAATCAACATTAGCCTAAAAAATCCCCCAAAACTCCTTACAAGAAATCAGTATTTACTTATTCATGTTTTGAAAACTCTCCTGTCACGTCACCCCTTTTGGGGATTTATCAAGCTTGAACTACACCACACAATTTGGAATCAGGCCCATAATTAGACACGTGAGCTTGTCACTCGCCATACAAAAAGGGCAACCACTTCCTACGACGTGTAAACCAACATCCCCATTCATTGTATTCCTCTTCATTCCTCCTTGCAGAGGACAATTCCTATAAGCCTTCGTCTTCTTTAAACACACAGAAACAAGAGAGCTGAGGAAGAGGAAGAGGAAGAGGAAGATAGAGGAGGAGAAAACGACGACCCATTTTTCCAATTCTCGAAAACTACAAAACCCACAATGCAAAATCAAAAATTTGACGCATCAAGCTGCCATAGCCAGCAACCTCCATCAGAGCTCAGGAACTTTGTTGGACCAGACAGTTCAATCATAACCACTGATCATCAGCGGAATGGCAGTAAGATCGAATCACAAGGCGAGATCTCTTATGCTCTAGGACCAGCTGTGGGCTCAAATGGTGGCTTGAAAGAGGAACGTGATAGTGGGAGGGAGAGGCTAAAGAGATACAGAGTTGAGGTAGATGTGGAAGTGAGGATACCAGAGATTTGGGGTCAAGAAGATTTTCTCAAGGATTGGATCGATTGCTCTCCTTTTGATGCAAATTTAGTGCCCAAGGGAGTAACTTCAGCTCGAGCAGCTTTGGTTGAAGAGGGACAGAGAGCAAATTCACGTAGACTAAGAGTACAAAACAGTTGTTGATTGTTTGTGTTCTTCAACTGTTCCTTCTTTCTCTTCTTTAGGGCAAGGTAAGTTTAGCTTCATTTGAATAATTAATGATTCATCATGAGAAGTAATATGTCTATTTTATGTACGCATAAAAAAAAAAAACAACAACAACAATATGATCTGAACACTACTTTTAGACTTATGGATTGATCAATTGCTCTTGGATGAAACGATTGGTGATCCAATAATGGATAATGATGCTAGCTTATGATCTTATTACTCTATTAGCATGATGCATAAACAATAACATGAAATGAAACATCCGATATATATGCTATGTTGAGGTGGGAAATCTGATGCATAATTTTTTCAACAGGGTGGATCTAGATGTGTTTAATTTAATTACCCGAGGATGATGTCTAATATTGCTGGTAATTACTATAAATTGTTATTGTGGATAGTACTCAATAGATATTCGACAGCCAATAGGAGATGTAGAAAGCAATAACAGCTTTAAAATTTGACCGTGGCTAAAAATCAGGAAAAGTAGGATATCTTTTATCAAATAACGACAAAATCTTAAATCTCACCGTATGAGAATTCTGTATATGAATATAATTTCATAATTCTACTTAATTTAGTGAAATATTATGATAGTATATGTGATTTTAAATCACTATCCAAGTTTTTATAACTCCAATTATAACTCATTCATATTGTTGGTGCAAACGGAAGACACAGTGACCGGGCGGACGAAACACTCGAACAGCAACAGAGTAGAGCTCTCGGGCGTACAGCCAAAAGTAAGGATAGAAAGCAACGAGAGAAAACACACACAAGAGATTAACGTGAAAAACCCTTCTTCCACCAAGGAAAAAATCACCAAAAAATACACTATAAAATGGATTGTTTACAAGTATGTTAGCTATACAATCTCAAACAAAAAGAAAAATAATATCAAGTATATATCTCACAATCTCTCTCTATAAAAGTATTTCTCACTCTATCTTTACAACAAGGCTGCCCACAGCTCTCTCTAAGCTCCTTGAAATGATTGTCGTCTCACACACCCACTTGGCCAACTCTTAGTTGTCAACCTTATGCACAAGCAAAGGGCACAAGCCTTATATACACAAGGGTCGGGTGGACAACCAGCCACCCTACTGGCACTAGGGTGGCAGGATCACGCCCCTAGGCCTGCCATGACAAGCGCACGCCCGGCATGCCAAAATGGCAGACCTGACACCCTAATAAGTTGTAGCCGCTTGAACATCCAATCAGAGTAGGTCAACTGCCCACTTGACAAACGCGACTACAGCAGGCTTACGAGAGAGAGAGTCAACGCCTAGAGAAATAGAGTCCTTGTCCTCGTCCATGTCCTTAATGACCACTCGGACATGACGCCTTCAAGGAGTCATCGTCCGCTTTGATAGGCTTCTTGAACCATTCAAGAAAGTCCTCGCCCATTTTTTCCAATGGAGTCCGCGGACAAAAGTGCCACGAGGGAGTGACCCCAACAAACTTCCCCTCACGACCGAGTGGGAGTGAAATTAGTTAGACCGGCAATGT
>JAOVVI020004641.1:0-17392 GCA_028571085.2 Nepenthes alata
CCCACTGGTTTGTGAGGCCAACATGCATGAACTAGAAGTATCTAACTCAAATGGGCTACTGGCAAGTCAACCCTTCGGTGTGTATGAGGTCGAGTCGCTAGCCATACAACTAAAAATCTGGAGTTCTAAAGTCCAAAAGTATCAAACTAAGCTCTAATAACTTATTCAATAACTGACATCTTTATTCAATAACCAAGGGATGTTTTGGCAGGCTTGATCATTCACAACTACATGACTTGCTGAAAATATCTTAAATTTTGGGATGGGAATTTGCAATGTTCCTAAATTTAACTAAAAGGTGAGTCTCAAAACAAAACTCCTGAAGAAATTCCCGACATCATCAAATCCATTTTAATATGACAGAGCAATGTCCTAGTCAATCATCCCATCAAACTGCACAATGGACCCTAGAATATATTCATAATAGTCCCTCATTGGTAGGCTTTCTGCCCTATTCACATCAGTCATCACTCATCACCTACTGTTAAATCTTGCCAAGGAGGGAAAATATGCTAATTGAAAATTTGAAAGGTACTTCGAAATCTTGCCTTGATATCAGATTTGACTTGTTTCTATACCAGACAATATATGATTGGGTTTATGGGATAAATTCAGTTTGAAATCTTGTCAAACTTACGATATCACGGGACAAATCCTAAGAGAAGCGGAGTTGAAATATTACCTTACTTGAAAAGATTTCAATGGCCAGTGTTTGTTCAACAAATGCGGCTAACAAATACAACCATCTTTTTTTTTTCAAAAAAAAAAAATATTTGCTTTACTGGTCAACATCTTGACAAACATTAACGAAACAAGAGCTTCTAAGTTGGGTTGTTTCAATCATAGTGCCTAAATAATTAGGCCTACTCTGTCAAGAGAATATAGTTTATTGCAACTGCTAAGGCTGAACATGGATCGATTTGGTGTACATTGAAAAATAATTTGCAGCCAAACCATATATTATAGTTGTAATTTTTACCAAACCAAACCAATCCGTCCATTGAGAAAAACAACCTGAACTGTCAATGAGCAAGTTAATTTGATTTGAATGGTCTGTAGTACTAAACTTGTTAAGTGTAAATTTATTTGTTCAATTCAGCATATCATATACACAAAATCAAAGTAAATAAACAGTAATACTATCATAATATAATATAATCCAAATTATGTTCCGAAATACACGGACAATTGCAGCAAAAATAAATAATAAAGAAATCAAAAACAATATTCTGAGTGCAAAATTAATCAGTGATGAAGAAATGCTCCAGCATTAAATTCGAACTTGGTCCATGGTACTCCAACAAAAAAATTATCTTGTAAGAAATTATTTAATCAGAAAATTAAATTAAAATAGTGAAAATATAGTGTTCGGGAAAATAAATATCAGGTGATGTAATTTCTTTAAAATTTTCAACAATATCTATGTGCCTCTAATATCATAGAATTTGCTCGAAATGTGGCCAATTTTGGCAATAAGCTCTAAAATTTTAGATAATAATAAAATTCTTTAAGTCAAGAATTTGACCACTTATATTAAAAGTTTATTCAGAAGTACAATATAAATAGGTATATCCAAAACATCTTTAGTTTATTAAACCAATCAAACCACCACCAACAGCGCATATGTCAAATCGTCATTTAGGTGACTAGAGAGTGCAATAAGGAGGGTGAGGTGACTAGAGAACCCTCGAGTCTTTAGGTGTGTGGTGAGGTGTCTAGGATAACCTTAAGATTCCATGTGTCTGAATATGCAGAGTGGGCCCTGATGTCTATTGTATTTAGGTGAGGATAGCCAGTACAAGAAAACTGTTGGATTGTAAACTCTCGGATCTTCAAGGTTAGCAGGTTCAGATATCCAGTGTTAAATGCCAAAGATTGTCACAACTTGGGACTTGGTATAGTTAGGACAGTTGGTCAAAACCAGTATAAACAGCTGTGTTCACAGCTTCAATCTCTCTCTATTTTCCTTCTACAGTTGTTACTTTACATTGATTATCAAGAAAATATGCAACTTGGGAGGGAATTTTCTTTCAGTAAAATGAGTTTGTTAACTCTTGAATGCCAAAATGTACTTGGAATTTGGCCATAGCTGCATACAACTACACCAGTGTATAGGCTTTATGTTGTCACATTTCTTCTAAGACGAACCCTTTCGCTGTCAAATTCAATTATTCCAGGTTCCATCAGCTGCAGAAGTGACTTGGATGCTTTTAGTAGTTTTTAGCATTTCGGAAGGCCATCATAGGCCTGCATGTGATAAGATACAAATTTGTCCAGTATTAAGAGGACAATAATGAAATTCTTCATCTTGGAGATCTTTATTATAGATCAGTGTTAACAACACCTTAAGGCCATAATAGTATTCATGCATCATTTTGGGAGTGTTTACACCATCTTTATTCGTGCTTTTGTACAGGTAAAGTAACCATTGGCTTAGTTCAAGTGGCAAACAGAGTCCAAGCAATTTCTTTCAACCTACAAAACCTACACCAATGCCTGAAGAAGCCAATCCCAATCATGTATTTTAAGCCATATATTTCAGAAAGCCGTACAAACATATTTGGAGAGCAAGCGAGAAGCAGAACAAGATAATGCAAAGCACAATAAGCTACAAAAAGCAATTAGATAGATCTACTGGCTATTTTACCTCTTTCAGTTTCAGCAAATTGTAGTTGCAAATTACAAATTCAAGTCTTAAGGTTACATGGTTGTGGCAGATTTTAAATACTTCTATCTGCAGTAGCAGAACAGAATTTTTAGCAACTTCTAGTTAAAGTTCTTGGCATATTAATTTGGGTTCCAAATAACAGTATGTGCTTACTGCAATTTGTGAAACAAACTTAATTTGAACTATTTGCATTAAGCAATTGACAGACTACATTTGTCCGCTATGGCCAAAGTGTCTCTCTTATACTTCACATAGTGTGTGAATGGATATAAATTGTGCTAGAGACGGTCTTGTCTAATCATGGAAAACTGCTATATAGTTCCTCCCGTTGTATAAATACTGCTCCAGAATATAATTCAATATTGGAACCTTGTCCGATGACCAAGTCAATTTTGATACCACAAAAACCATGCAACAAAACAAGTAATCGTTAACTCATTCAAAATAAAAGATGTATATGTCAACCCAAAGACAAACAAAGTGCAAGGACATCTACAATCCCTGCATGAAAGTAAATCTAGGATGCCCATATAAAGATCCCAAAATGGAGGAGTTAGTCGATAGAAAAAATAATTAAAAAAATTTTGAATCATCTAAATCAATAAAATTATTCCATATAAGAAAAGTAAATTATCTAGTACTATCTAGCCATATATGAGTATTATATACCTAAAAAAGATTTTGTAATAACAATTCCAGGCAGCAGTGTTCTGGGGATGCTGAAGAACCATGTTTCGTACATAGTCAGATGCATCAGATGGATCAGGAGCATTCAACGCAATTTCTGCAGCACAGCAAGCATAATGGGGCCAATTATTAAACTCTTATGCATCAAGCATCTTTACAGAAAGCAGATAACTACTAATAGTCTAGGAATGAAGGCTAAAACTTAAATGAAATGAGAAACAATATTAAAATATATATAGAGAATACTGATCTGAGTTGATAGGGAAACCGAAATGAGAAGGGGTTTGCTTTCTAGTACTTACGAGAACCAAGAGAATGAAGTTCTTCTTTCTCATCAAGAAATATCTTGGATGACAATTTCAAAGTGAGCTTAATAATTTCCAATGCTTCACCATACCTTCGCAACGAAGCCAATGCACTACATAACTACAATATTCAAAAAGTAGGCAATCAATGCCAAATGTAACCACCAGAAACAGTCCATGAAACAGAATAAGTAAACATATGTACATGGGATCCCAGCCAAGAAGTGTGTTCTGATCCCCCACCTGTGAAAATTAAAAAAAAAAACCACCCTATTTCATATTAAAAGAATCAAGCGCTTTGAAGCTCTGCTATGTCATACAAATAAGTCATCTTATGCCTTAAGACAAAATTAATCATCATCCTCCTGAATGACATCTTAAGCAAGTATAGATCTAAAAAATTAACTTAAAGACAGCGTACTAAAGTCAGTGGATTATGAGTCATATCAGTTACAAATTAGACATCTCTTTTCTTTGGATCTTTGGCACATATGAAGTTTATAGTCCATCTGAGAAAGGTACTCCTGAAATGATGAGCTTACTACTTACACATCATAAAATAGAAGCACCAGAATGAGGAACATAGAACTACAAAAGAAAATTTAAACAAATAAACTTTAAGTTAAAATCATAAGATTAAAAGGAATACATATGAAAGACATCAAATTGAAGAAATAAAGAACAGACACTAACATCTTTGATCAGACAGTACTGTTCCTTGTCCTTAAGAAGATCAGGCAGAGGAGGTTCTCTCACTGGTTGTTGCTGAAGAGATCCAGAAAGAAGTAAGACCAAATTATGAGTCAAAATCACACCCTGTTTAAAAATAGCTATCTAGTTTTGTCAGTAATGAAAGTAAAGGAGTTTACTGGAGCTTCATCATCTGAAACATCACTTTCCCAATCAAGTCCAGCAGCCAAAGCAGCCGATTTCTTCTCTTCCTTTAATGTTGCTTTCTTTTCAAGCAACCTTTTTGCTCGGTTGGCTTTTGACCTACACATATGCAAGATTGAGAAGCACCTTGTGAATTTTATGATTCAACCAACTACTTCCCATATGATAAATATTTCGCAATTTCTACTGCTTGTAAATGTGTACATTTAGTCACTAGAGGTTAGTAGTTTCAGTTATTTAGTCACTGATAAATGAGCAGTCACCAACAAGTCACCTTGTAATGACTGTGCGCTAACACTAAGCATCACAAGTCACAAGCTTGAAACCCCCTCAAGTACATATTCTTTTCTCCTCTGTGTGTAGCAAAAGACAGCACATCTAATGTAGATTGTATACATAATACAAAATTATAAAAAAATGGCATCGCCCTTTTATCCCTTAATAGATAAAATTACTACAAGCATGGCATTTCCTTGTTCTCCATACACATTATATCAAAGACGAGTTTGTTGAAGTCTCTTCACTATCTTCTACCGGTCTCTATCCCTTTACAAACAATTTCTGTTCTTTTTCCTTTCTGGATCCACAATCAAACTAATAGAGCTATAACATTCTTCCACATTTTCTCTGTCCTTGACCCTACCAACAAAAGAGAGCCATCATCCACTGTTAGTAATTACCGAAATATTTGTAATATAATTAAAATTTGGTTGTCTTTAGAGCCCATATGCCTATCGACTAATGACCACTGTAAAAGTACAGTACATTTTACTAAAAACTGGGATTTGGACTTCGGGTTTGTTCTCTTTGAAGCACTTCAATTTCCATTGCTCAACATTTCAGGACTTCTTACAATTTCAGAACTTCAAATTAGCTCTTACAGTTTTCAAGAACCAACTCTTAAAATTTCAGCATTTAAAACTTCTAGCACTTTGAATTTAAAGGGTGGTTTATTCTCCACGTCTGCAGTACTTTTTTCAAGTTTTATAACATAATTCGGATATTTAAAATTTTATTTAGTTGAACAGCTTCATCAACAGAGTTGAATTTAGTTATGAGTCCGGATTAATTTCAAAGGTAACAATCAGGAAGGTTGGATAGGGTTTCTGTTGTGTTATTTTGGGTTCAGTAGCACCAATAGAATACAATATGAGAGATGGATTTGAACTGGTTTAATCACATGAGGCAAAGAACTCCGAGGTAAATTTGTAAATTGACATGAGGGGATGGAATAAGCTGCTGATACAAAGAGTAGTGACCTACATATTGGAACTTGCAGAAGAACTTATCAATGACAGAGATGAAGGTGGCGAAGAATCTATGTCAAGCCAATTAGTGGGAAAGGATTTAGTTCATTTTGTTTGGTTTGACCTTCAAAAGTCAAATTAAGAATCTTTCTAGGAATTTGAAGGAGTATTACTGAGGGATTATCAATCAGTTAGGAGGGATAATACTAAAGTTTTAAATATTTGATTGCATTAGACTTGCATATTAAAAAATCTAAGCTACTGCTCGTATTGAGTCTTTATATGAGTAATACTATTAATTATTGAATTGAATTCTTTTCAGTCTCTGGCGTCTCTGATATCCTTCCTACCCTCTGTTTTTCCATGGATATTCATCAGTTCTCATTTCTTCTGTCAAATGTTAATAATTCTTCTAATTCATAACCCTTTTCCTCACATTCTAAGAAGTACGGACAAGGAACACAGGCATGACAAAGGCACAGACCTGATAACAGTTTTTTAAAAAATAAGACATGACACTATAGGCATGTTAACAAAAAGATAGTGTTTCCTATTAAAAACAGAAATATAACTGCCAAAATAAAACAACACTACTTCAAACCAAATAAACTCTAAAAACTCAATACCCACGCAAATGATACATTTATAGACTACAAAATATCTCTTTATTTTTCTTAGCTAGAGAAAAATAGCCACTGAAAACACTTTCCTAATCTCTCTTGCTCTCTGATTTTTAATTGGAAGAATTTTAGACCACAGCAAGCTCTCTTTATGTTTCTCATAAGTAATGGGTTCATGTAAGGGATTCCAACAGTTATTTTCCTACAAGAAACAATGTTTAGGATTCTTTTGCTAAATAGAAGAAAACTACGTTTATTAACAATTTAGTTCATTTTTTAAATTGAAAATTTGCCAAAACATCTCCTAGCATGTCTGAACATGACCCAGCATGTCCTAGCATGTTTTGGGTAGTTCGCACAAAACTTTAACTTTTTTTGCTTTGAAATCAAGAAGAACAAAAAATGTGTCCCTTTATGTTTGATTTAGATAGAAAATTCCATGTGTCAGTGCCAAACACATGTTCAACCATAATACGCTACCCCATAGGAATTGTCCATGCTTCCTAGCTCCCATCTCATCCTCTTCTTCTACATTGTGGACCTAATCCTATAACACTAATTTTATCTGATAGTTGATACAGAACTAACCGCACAAATAAGCTAACAATGAAAACTAAAAGAAAACCAAGAGACACAGAACTGCACAAATGTATCAGCAATGAAAGATAACTAAAAAAACTCCACACTGTCAAAACAAGAATTTATTTAAAAAGAAGTGAAAGAAAAGAATAGGGACACTCACAAATCAGATTTGGAAGCTGGTCGTCTGAAATTACAAAATACAGAATCAGTTTGACAATCATCTATAACTTTTACTCTCTCTGAAAGTACGCTCGTAGAAAGTCTTTTCCTGTGCTTCACCTAATAAAGCATACAAAGAGAGATTAATACAGCTTTTTGTGATGATAACAAGGGCATGTAAATGTAGGCCACATGTAATGCAATCCCACTAGTGGCAGATCCAAAAGTTTTTTCATGTTGGGTCGGTCAGCAACATCATTGTAAAGGAAAAATCAATGAACTCCAGGAATAAATAATGATCATTGTAAGTGAAAAAAGAACATCATTTCCCTATGTATGTAACTAAACAATTGTTCATCCAAACTGGACCCGTCACTTGGCCATTAAAAATTGTATCAATGAACTTAAAGAATTTCAGTAAGGCTCAACAACCAAAGTTTCTTGTGTGCTCTATTTAGTTCGCATCCAAACTTCCACAAAAATTTAAAACCCAAATCAAACTGCAGCTTGTTGCTTCTAGCTTCAAAAATTAAATAGGTTACTGATCTTTGTATCCACTAATTCAATTTGTCCATTTTTTGGTTGACACTATTTTAGATCAAATGGGCAATAGAAAATGCCTTATGATGCCAATATAAAACAATCATACTGGAGGATAAACAATGAGGAAAACCAATAATCTAATTGCAAATAAATGTGTAAATGCCAGATTAGAAATCCAGAGTCCATGGGTTGTTCTTAATTTAGTTACTGAAAAGGCATATGATAACCCAGATAAGAACTTCTTATTTTACATCTTATTGAACATAGGTTGAATAAAGCAAAGATGAATTCAATGCAAAAATTTTCAGCACTATCAATGCAAACTTTATAAAAAAATATCAGCAAATATTTATTGTTATTAGGCCCACAATACAGATATTTCTTAATACTATAATAATTTCATTATATATTGCTATATCGATAATATATCGGTTAATATTTCCCTATCAATTACAATTTATAGAACTTTTTTCTTCTAAGTTGCAATAAATCTAATACTAATACGTATTATTCAATATATCCGATACTGATATGTTTTATCTAATACTAATATGGTTGCAACTGATACCGATACTAATATTTTCATCCATGATGGGAATTGAAGGGATTTCTTTAAACCTCTCAGGTTAATCCCCAAAACAATTCCACATCTCCCTTTATTTTCATCATTATCATTGAAGTTTTCAGTTGTTCTATTAGGAATGCTGTGGAAGGTGGAGTCTGGAATGGCTTTCCAGTTGGGGTTAATTGGAATACTATTTGTGTTTTGCATCTATTTCCTGGAGACAGTTTGATTTAAGTGATACTATCCATGTGATCTGCTGCATTTAAATTTGTGTTCTACTTGCTTTCAAAGCAGTGTACGGGTTCTAAGGTGAATCTTTGTAACTTATTCCTGCTGGGGATGTGCCAAATGTGGGGCTGCTTGCGGATATTCGGGGGTGTAGAACAGCTAATTTTCTGGTTTCTTATCACGTTTTCCATTGGGGGCTAATTGTAATTAATACTTCTATAAAGGAACCTGCCATTCAAGTTTAAAAGGAGATTGGCTCTATGGAAGAAGCAATATACCTTCCACTGGAGGAATGATTGACTCTTATCAAGAATGCCCTGAAATTGTACTTATTTACTATCCTAATTTCATCTTCCTCATTCAGTTGCCAAAAACTTGGAAGAGATGTTAATCATTTTTAAGCGATGAGTGGAGAGGCTTTCAAGTTTCATTTAGTAAAGTGGGAAACTCTCTCAATAGAGCATGGGATTGATATCAGAGATTTTCTGCTTCTGAAGAAACTTTGTTAAATAAATGAGCTATATACTTCCAAATAAAAAAGATGCTCTTTGTAGGAAGGTGATTGGAGCAACGAATGCATTATTTCCTCTTGGTTGGATGTCCAATCTGACTAAAAGGCTAAAGCAGCTATGGGCATGAGATATGGAAAAATATATACAAGGGTTGGGACTGTTTCCCTTGTTCATTTCATTTCTCTATACTGAATCCTAATTTGGCAAGAAATTGAATTGTAAATGTACTAATGATATCACTTTTCTTACATGCCTTCCTACCATTTTCAGATCAGCTGTGACAGTCAAGATGTGGTTGCTAATTCTACAGTTTAGTGCCTCAAATTCCACAGGCAAGGCCATGTGGAAGCCACTCTTGTTGAATTTCAGAGTAAATCCTGCATGAGAAGTATGTGTCTTCATTCAGATGATGCTATTGTAAGGGATCTTAGTGACATATCCTCCAAGATTTGATTAAAGATTTGAAGGGATTTGATTTGATTACGCAATCAAGGAATGTGGACATATCCTCCAAGATTAGATTGAAGTTTTGAAGGGATTTGATGGAGGCGATTTGAATATGCAATCTAGGACTTACTCTTGATAGCATGAGTGACTTATTTTCCAAAGAAATCAGCCCAAATCTGAGACTAATTGATGGGCAACCAATCTTGTAGAATATACTCTTGAGATACTCTCTTTCTCATATGTAATTTAAGATTTTGATGGGCACTATATTTTAAATTGTAATGTATTAGTAAAAAGCAGTACAAGAAAAAACTCTTACCCTTCAATACTTCACAGCAATGAAGCATTCTAGGTCGTCTCTATGAACAAAATTTTTGGCAGTGATAGTGCTACTAATCACAATTTCTCATAGGCAATTTTTTGGAAGTTCAATGCTCCTTCAAAAGTTTATTTCTTACCTAGGGAAGTGAATTGGAAGAGAAATTTTAGATGAAAAAGTCTCGTTCTGCCTATTGCTTGTAGTTCAGTAAACATTTTGTGGTCGGGTTTAGATCTATTTCCAATGAATGGTACCTCAAAAGGGGGACAGAAAAGGAAGGAAACTCTTGAGTTGTTTCTTTAGCAACAATTTGGTTTTTTTAGGGGAGGGATTAAAAGGAATAAAGTGACTTTCAGGAATGGTAAAGGTTAGAATATATTGTTAGGACATAATTTATGATATGCTATGATATATTTCTTTGTAAGGGTAGTTTAGTATTTTTATATATGTAAGTAACCCTATATATGCATCTGAATGAAACCAACTGAAGTAAAAGTTTTTCATCTCTTCTTCTTTCATTGTTTACATGTTATCAGACAGGTTACTTCCTAACCCTAGCAGCCACCGCTAGAATTTTTTTTTACTTGGGTAATTGGTGCAGAGCTTCTCCTGAAAACAAAACCCCAAATTAATTTCTTATTTTCCTATATATCAGCTGAATAAAGGACATTTAGGTTTTCACAT
This sequence comes from Nepenthes alata, assembly GCA_028571085.2. Classification (NCBI taxonomy): domain Eukaryota; kingdom Viridiplantae; phylum Streptophyta; class Magnoliopsida; order Caryophyllales; family Nepenthaceae; genus Nepenthes; species Nepenthes alata. The sequence continues at coordinate 10,461 of JAOVVI020004641.1, forward strand.
AAAGCCCTAATTCATTGCTCTCTCACTCAATTCTCTAAATAACGTCAGATTCTACTCTAATGCTTCTCATTTATGGTGGTTGACTAGATGAAATCTTGTAATTTCCAGTGAGATTGAACCAATTTCCTCAGTCAATTTGTAGATTTCGTGATTATCTTGTTGCAGATTCTCCTGTTGGTGAACTTTCGTTTGTCTTTAATTGTCAATATGTGGAGTTCGGATGAGATTTGTGAAGTCATTTGTATTTTCTATTTTTTTGTGATTCGGCTCAAATTCATCCTTGTGGTATTTTGTGATTCATCTATTCTTCCGTAGTTGTGAGAAATCGAACAATAATTTTTGCATTGGTGGCATTTTATTTGATTCTTTGGGCGGCGTTTTACAATTAATTATTCATTTTTTTATTAAAGGATATCGGATTTCTATCGAGTGTTTTTGGTATAAGAGGTAAACTGATTTGTTTTTATTATGGTAGAATCGGTAATACACAAAATAAGTACTGGTGGTTACATAGGAAGCATGCAGCAACTAATCGGAATATTACTACTCTCTGCATCCTCTTGAACTTGGGCCATTGACTCTGGTGTCTTTGATCATATGATTGAGTTCTTAGATATTTTATCTAATTATTGACTACACTTTACTATCCTATTGTTACTTTAGCTAAGGCCCCTTTACAAAGGTTAAAGTGTTTGTTCTGCTTTTTTATCATGAACTTTACGTCTTTCATCGGTTCTTTACTTGCCAAAATTTTCAATTAATTTGCTATCAATTAGCAAATTTACTCAACAATATAATTATTATACAATATTCTTTCTATTCATTGTGAGTTTAGGTGTCTTAATTCAAAGAGGGTTATTATTAGAGGTAGTCAAGACATAAGAAGCTTCTACTTGTTCGATACAAAACCTAATCCTATTGCCTACCATAGTAGTATCACTTCTCTTCCCCTAAAAATTCACTGAAGATTGAGTCATCCCTCTCTTTCTAGTCTGAAAAAGTTGCCTCCTAATTTGACTTCCGTTTTTTATTTGTTGTGTCAATAAATTTGTTAAACATCATAGATCATTATTTTAAAATAGATTCACGTATCTCTGCCCCTTTTGAGTTAATACACTTAAATTTCTAGGAATCTTGTCCAGTTTCTTTCAAGATTTTGTTGCATTTGTTGATAATTATATACGAGTTAACTAGTTATACTTGAGGAAGAATCGTTCTAAATTACATTTCATTTTTTGTGCGTCCCATATTGAAATTAAGACCCAAATTTTTATTTTTATACATATTTTATAGAGCAATAATGGTCATCAGTATTTTCCTACTTTTTCTATCATTCCTATCTCAACATGAGATTCTTTATAAGTCATATTGTTTTAATACACCCAAATAGATAAAAGTGACAAAAAGAAATAATATGCACTTGATGGAGGCTGTTAGAGCTCTCTTATTTCAAATAGAAATTCCAAAGATAATTTGTAATGATGCAATGTTGACAACTCGTTATCTTATTAATTAGACGCTATCAAATATTTTCTACAGGGAGATTCTTTATCGTGTGTTGTAGAAAGTAATTATATTTTCTTCCCATTGGAAGAAAAAGGAATAGCAGCAGACAAGTTGATCCACTCACAAGCGAATCACTCGTGCTTTCCACTTCACTATTTGCGTTAAAGAAATTATGTCCATGACATTTGACCTCAAGTAACAAAGCTTGATCACAAGCCTCTGCGGTTTATTTTTCTTGTATATACTCATACTCATCAAGAGTATTACCATTTTTCTTTACAGTTCGGATGCTTTTTTATGTCCTTTAATGTAAAATTTTGTGAATCTATACATTTTTTCTGAAATACTTTTAGCAAGTTCATTATCGAGTATCCATCCTGAGGATTATATCTTCATATAAGAGATAGTTTATATAGTTGTATCTCTAGACCATCGTCACATGTGACTCCATGTTCTCCTGTCACTTAGATGAAATGTTCATGGTTCTTATAGGGAGTGGATCTCAAGCCAATCCTATGAAGTTGATTCCTTTGTCTATAGATACGATTGCTCCTAATCAAGAACCAATTTAGACCTTCTAATTGCATAACGGGAGGGTCATCATAGAACTGCATAATATCATTTATCTGCTAAGTTATCATAAGCTAGTGTTTCACCTTGTTAGCAAGTTTTGTGTTTGCTTTGGACTCTATGAATGTGCCTTGATTTATATCAGAGGCAATTTCTCATCTTGCTTGACGAGTAGCTATGGAGGAAGAGATTGTTGCACTCGAGCATAACCACCACTCGTAGGATCTAGTTTCCTCACCTACTTGGAAGAAACCCATTGACTGTAAATGGGTTTAAATAGTAAAAGTCAATCCGGATGATTATTTAGCACAGTTAAAAGTTTGTCCAATGGCCAAAGAGTACACTCAGACATATGGAATGGATTACACTGATACATTTCGTCTTGTCATCAAGTTGAATTTTGTTATGTTTTTCATTTTGTTAGCTTCTGCTTATTAATGGTCTTTACATATTAAACGTCAATAATGCCTTTACATGATAATCTTTAGGAGGAAGTTTATTTAGGTAGTCTGGATCTGTTTGTTGACTGAAAAAATCCTTATATGAGTTGAAACTGTCCTCCAAGCATGGTAAGCAAATTCAACGAAGACGTTTGAGTTTAGGCCCTCACATTGTAATGACTATTGTGTTCTATCATCATTCTAGTATTTGGAATATTGTTCTCATTGTGTATGAAAATGATACCGTGATTACTGACAATGATAATATTATATTGTAGATATAAAATGATTCTTCCAAAGTCAATTTCAGACCAAAATCTTAGGAGTTCTTATTATTTTCTTGGTATTTATGCTATTGGATGTCATCGTGGCATATTTTTTTTTGCAAAAGAATTACACTATGGATTTAATCTAAGAGACCTATATGTTGGATTCAAAGTCTTGTGATGCTTCTATGGATCTAAGAATTAAATTATTGCCAATTCATGGGTAGGTCTTTGTCTAACGTGAAAGGTATTGACAACTAGTTGATAAGCTTAATTATCTTGTTATGACTCTTTCAAATATTACATTTACGACTAGTATTGTAAGCTAGTTTTTGTCTTCTCTTCGCATCCCTCATTGGTAGGAAGTAATATATATTATGAGATATCTAACAAATACAAAATGATAAAACTAGCTTTACAATTATCATGGTCATACTCAGATCGTGGGTTAATCTAATGTTGATTGAGCTAAGTCATTGTTTGATCAAAAGTCTACCAACAATTATTGTGCACTAGTTAGAGGCAACATTATATAATGGAAGAGTAAGAAGCAAAATATGCTGGTAGCCATTCTTCCATTAAATAAAAGAAAATTATCACTATTAACATATGATTTCTCTTGAGCGAGAAGTGTAAGCACAGTGAGATGTGAAGCAATTTCACCATCCATATTGCATCAAATCCAATATTTCACAACAGGACAAATCATATTGATGTATATTATCACTTTGTTTGTGAGAAACTCCATTAGAACTTAATTCACATTCGTCATGTGAGGATTGAATATCATCTTATAGACCTTTTCACTTAGTCATTAGCTGGAGTTCGAGTTACCTATATTTATAACAAGCCAGGTATGATCACAACTTTGCTCTAACTTGACCAAGAGTGTTAGAATATGCTTTAATATGCTGTGGCATGTTCCTTTGTAATGGTAGTTCAGTATTCTTTATACATGTAAATAACACCGTATGTATATATGTGTGTGTGAATAGAACTAACCCAAATATGGGATTTTTTCATCTCTTTTTTTAATTGTTTACTGTGCTGCTAGGATGCACAGGTTGGTTAGTTAATCTTGTAGACTAAGGGGTCATTATCTCATAGTTTTAAGCATGATTCAGTTTTTGGAAGTTTTAATGTAGTGTGACTTCACTATTGTGTACTACTCCAGTGCCTTTCAGGCACCATATTTGATGAAATATTTATTACTCTATTGGTCAAAAAAATTGTTGACTTGTCTCAACAACTAACCCACTTTTACTTCTAAAGAACTCTGATTAGGCACCGGTGTCATGTTGAAAAATTTGTAGGTCTTCTATGCGGATCAGCGTCATGTCATCCTATAAGAGTATTAATTCTTTCCCAATTTTTTTGTTTTGGCCAGTGGCAGCAAACAGACCTCACTAATACAGATATAATATAATATGCCATGCTGTTATTGCGGGATCATAATACAGATAATAGGAATCATGATAACAGTTAAAATATACTATGTGAAGATTATGGGAGCATGACGGGGATATTATGGATCATGAGAACTATCATTGATTGCAATTGATTATCTAGGAATTGGTTGTGCAATTTGAATTTTGAATTGATACCATGTAACACGTATGTGTGTGTGTGTGTGTTTATAATATGATTCCACTTGAACAAAAACTGCTTGCCCAAGAACAATGAAGAGATATGCGACGGTTGATAGTGAGATTGGTATTAAACTGAAACCCAGAGCTAGGAGTCTGCTTCATCAGGCCCACTACAAGATAAAATCAATGAGAACCAGCTTGTGACCCACACTCATGGGACACTTTTGTCACTTATGTCACATATCATTATTTACACTAAAACCAATATTTATACTTGTGATTAATGAAAAAGTCCACAAGATAATTCTTTTCCAATCAGGTATCTAAAAACACGGACTGAATACTCTTGCTACTCTTTGGCTGCCCTAGCCGACTTGCAGGAACCCTAATTTCCAATTTAGGGCAGCCTAGTCGTCAACCTAGTTGCGCCACCTCTCACCAACTTCTCTCACCTAGCCATAGGTGTAGCTTGTGACCATGTCTTCCATAACCCATGCAAGAACTTCTGACAATAATAAATCTCCTACTACAATAACTGTTCATGATACTTCCACTTCATCGCTATTAAATTGGATGATGCAAATTATCATGTCCGGGCCAAAATATCAGAGATGTATATTGCAGTAGGAAGAAAAAGGGGTCTATTATAGGAAGAACAACTGCTCAAGCACAAGACAATCCACACTATGATGAATGAGAAGCTGAAGATGCACTTGTTAAGTGTGGCTCATCAATTTCATGACTGACAAGTTGATGCATAATTTTGTGCAATGTGGAATGGCCAGGGAAGTTTGAGACTCTGTAAACAGAGATATCTAAATTTGTTTTATTCCTCTTAGCTCTATGAACTAATGAAGAAGCCCTTCCAATCAGGTCAAGGTATCCCTCTTACTTCTTACTAAATAATATGAGTAATTCCATTTTCATGGAATTTGATTACCAGAGGCCCAATGATATGGTTTTCACAACAGACATTGAAAAACAAAGAAAGTGGACCACAGAAGATCAGGTCTATGTCTTCCTTGCAGTATATCACAGCCTTGACCAAGTTAGTAGTCGGGTTTTGCCACCTCTCCTTTATCTAACTTGGAGAAAGTATATTACCTAGTTCACTGCACAGCATAAGGACAGGATACTGCGGGTACTAAAGACACTCCCAACTCCTCGTCATTAGCTGTTCACAAACATACTACTTGGCCATCTTCTTTGGCTCCATCTATTGATGTGGGCACCTCCTCACGGTTCTGCACCCACTGCAATAGCAAAAGACATACAATGGATATTTGCTGGAAGAAGCATGGGTATTCCAAATGGTTTAAACTTAAGCAAGCCAAAAGAAAATACAAGACACCCACAGACGACTACTACTGCCAACACTACTTCCGCCTGTCATGTGTCTCGATTATCATACCTTGGTTTGGTTTTCACTTCCTCTGCTTATACTCGGGTTATGCAGGGCCACTAATCATATGAATACTAAATCCTTCCTATTTGACTCACTAACCTCCTCATATATTAAATCTGTCCAGATTGATAATGGAATGTCTATGCCAATTTTAAGGACCGGCACTTTCTACAACATTTTAGACGTCCTAAGTTCTACTTGAACACACTCTCTCTAATAGTTCTTCCCATTAGCAAGATTATCAAGAACATTAATAGTTTTGTAATGTTTCATTCTACTTGAAGTGTGTTTCCGGACAATATTACAATTTGGCCTGGGGTTTTAAGTAGCAAGAGAAACATCTTATAGAGAAAAGATTCTTTTATAGCCTTGCCAGTTGGGACATCCATCCTTTCCATATTTAGGATGCTTGTTTCCTTGGCTATTTTTGTCATGTTTCTACTTCTAGTTTATGGTGCAAACAATGTGATGGGCAAGCCCATAGTGGGCTGGTCCAATAAAAAAAATGGCCCAAAATCCAAAAAGGCCCAGATGCGTGGTCAACGCTAGCGTTGATCGTGTGAAATGCCAACTAAGCGGCCAACACGCTCCCTTAAAATGGTCAACATCTCTTTTGACCGGGAGCACTATAGCAAGCAGACCGAGAAGAGATAAAAACCTTATATGAGTCAGGCCCAATTTAGCCCACGTTTCCGTACACCACAAGTAACAGTCTCTTTCCCTGATTTCGCGTCTTCCTTGAAGCCAATTTGCACTAAAAAGGGTATCAACAGATTCAATACCCTTCCCATGAGGGAGGCGCCAGATTCTCTTTTCCTGCCTACAATGGACTCTAACGGTAACAGATGCGCAGAGGGAAGGAAAGTAATATGGAGAATCGTTGCCCGTTAGAAAAGGAAACAATCCCAACAGATTGCACAAGTCAAGCCTTCCTGCTCAAGGAAGGCCTCCCAACACGATGCAGAAATCGCGCCTTCTTGGCCAATAAGGTCGCCCTGCCCTCCATCTATATAAACCTACGGAATCTCCATTCCTAGAGGACAAGGACAAAACAACAAAGAACTACGACAGAAAAATCCCTGAGCATACTAACGCTCGTTTCTAAGCATACAATCGCTTACTTCAATAATCCAACACTAAGCCTTCAGATTCCAAA
>JAOVVI020004642.1:0-17392 GCA_028571085.2 Nepenthes alata
AGGGAGGTGTCCATGCCCTTATAAGGACACTTCGTTCCCCTCCCCCAATCCAATGTGGGACCTTACAGTCCACCCCCTTGGGGACCCAACGTCCTCGCTGGCACACTGGACCGGATCCCGGCTTTGATACCATTTGTAACGTCCCTGGTACACCCGCGTGTAGATATTGTCCGCTTTGACCTGGGAGAACTTCGCGGCGTCTTCAGCCTACAGGCCGAGGCCTGGGAGAACTTCACGGCGTCCCCAACCTACAGGCCTCACAGTTTTGTTTCTGGCAAACGGAGTCCACCGCCCCCAAAATGAGTCTCCCAGAGTGGCGCAGCGGCGCAACAGCGTGGCGAGATATTGTCCGCTTTGGCCTGGGGAACTTCATGGCGTCCCAAGCCAAACACAGGCCTCAAGGTTTTCTCCTGGCGAATCCCCAACAGGCTCCCAGGACGCGTCAACAAGGAGGGAGGTGTCCATGCCCTTATAAGGACACTTCGTTCCCCTCCCCCAATCCAATGTGGGACCTTACAGGCCTTGATTTGAAACCGGCCTTGTATCACAAATTTGAAACCGGCATTTGTAATATAATTTTAAAATCGGCTTTGTAAAGAGACATATAAGTTCTACGATTTGAAACCGGCTTAAAGTATATAATTTTTGAACTAAGTTCTATGATTTGAAACCGGCTTGAAGTATATGATTTTTTAACCGGCCTTAAGATATCTGTACACAATCTCTGAAGGGTTAATAGTGATGTTTCTGACTGATACTGAAAATGGCTTTCAGTAAACGATAAGAAGAAAATATTTCGGTTAATGTTATTATGGACCCAGGACTTATATGCAGTCAGGTTAGGTTCTCCGACAGCCTTAGAATGTTATAGTGATAATCGAGGATAACTCTGTCCATAGAGTTATATGTGGTTCGCCCCCCCTCAGGGCGTTACAATAGGAGGGTAGCTTCTGTTCTATTCGGGCCGGCGCCCCCTTGGATTGGGGAAGGATCTTGTTAGGTTGGATCATCTGTTCTGTTTATTGCCGTTGATTGTGGGGAGATGTACACAATCTATCCTCGATTATTCACCCCATTCGCTAGTAGGATCCTTTACTGATAAAGATGAGTTTTCTATATACTATGGAAGAAAGATCGACTTCTGCTTTCTGAAACATGAGTACATTGATTTGTGATTTCCGAAGCGTGATCGTTTCTATTTTTACGTCTGTATCGTAATTCTGCTATAAAGCACTTCTTTATGGCATTTGTATCTTCATGTTCAACTGTATCTATTTTATTGAGGTCTGTTATGCATATATGTTTTACTGCATACCTGTATGTACTTTACTGGACCTCGGCTCACTGTTTTATTATTTTTCTCCCCTCTAGATGAGACTGTAGAGTTTGTGCCTGACGAGAAAGACTAGAGTTCAATCTAAAGGATTCCTGAAGATTTAAAGCACTTTTGGAGTTATCACGGAGGAAGCATTCTTGATAGAATATATATACGAATTTTTAATTGGACCATTATGCCTATGTATGCATGAATGAGTTTTGGGTATGAATATGAATGCTTCGGCGGATTCTTAGGTTGGCTTCCGCTACATATTTTAATAGATATCTTATATGGGTCCTAGATAGCATTTGTGATCCTATGTTTGCGTATTATGTTATAACTAGATTAGTTGTGTGCATGTACTGAATTACCATACAGGCTGTTTATTTCTGTCCTGACTGACGGAATCAATTGAGGAAAGAAAAAAGAAATCCGTCTCGTCACAGTTGGGACTCCGAGTTGGCTTCGTAAACTAACAATAGCATATAATTTTTATGAATGCATTTAATATACACATTAGCGTGGATAACCTGATCCTCAATAGATCGGAAGCTCACATCCACAAGGCTAGGATCCCAGCCTACCCAGATCCTTCCTTTAGAGGAATCTGAGTAGTTCATTTTCCAGAGCCAATTGGACATAATTAAGCGCGAGATAGCATTAGAATGGCATTCCCTGACTTTGGTCTCCACCAACCCCACAATGGCACGTTTAGAGGTGCTAATAAAATTCCTAACTTCATGGGCTTTGACGACCCCTAACATGACGTGCCGTGTCAGCAATCTAAATAGATTGACCGCGTCGGCTTGATACCTCCTCTTTTAACACCTATAATTTCAACCAGTTGTTGATATAGGATTCTTCATCCTCGCTGCTGACACCGAGTAACCTGAGATCGCGCAAGAAATTATGCTTGAAATATTACTTTAATCACGATAGCATGCATGACCCCACCTTATATTTTGTTTACAGAAGATACGATGAGTTGGCTTGGTCTAAATTACAGAAGCTTCTACATGTGATTTAATTTTTTATAAATTAATTAGCTCATTTATTACGATTGTTATTATTATTATTATTATACGTTTCAAGTTTGAACTTCCAGAAGGACAACTCACCAGCGTAAGCGCTGATCTTCTTTCTGGTAGCTATCAGCTCAGCAACAACATCACTGACCCATCTCTATTTAAGTATCTCCCGTTGAAAAGCTGCCCATCTCAGCGGCATCTAATCGCCTCTCCCCCTTCTCCCCCAGAAACACCGACAATCTCGATTTCTTGGATTCTGAACGGTAGTCAGTAACAAGGGTATTCCATTTCAGTGTCGGTCGAAATGCATCCTCATCAAGAAACGGGAAAGCATTCTGCTCCCTCTCCCAGTTTCAGCAGTTATACTTCCAATAAACTGGCGGAGATCGCCGCCAGAGTTACCGACGGGTTCGCCAACGAGGGTAGCGGAAGCTCTGCCAACGAGGACGGCGAAGCCCACCAGCAGAACATTGAGGGTGATGCTAGTGTTAACGATGGCGGTGATTTCGAATTCTACTTGAGTACTGATATTTTGACGAACTCTGAGATCTATCCGCTTTTCGATCTCGATTTGCTCAAAAATTTTGAAACTAAACCGTCTGAAGGCCACGGCGAATCAAGATCCCGGACGGTTCAATTGAAGGATTTGTTCATCGAAGATCCAGAAACTGCCTGCTTCTCCTCCACCTCCTCAGAGTTGGACGCGCTGGAGGGAGTACCGGCGGGGTCGTACTGCCTGTGGACGCCGAAGTCGCCGCGCCGGTATAAGAAGAGCAATTCGACCGGATCGACGGCGCCGAATCCGTGGCGATTGCGAGATTTGCTGCTGCTCAGGAGGAGTAGAAGTGACGGTGAACAAGCTTTGGTGCTGTTTACGCCGTCAAGAAAGAAGGGAGAGGAGAGGACCGACCGAGTCCCGCCCAGACCAAAGCCGAAAGTGGCGGCGCGTGAGCGCAGTTACTACGGGATGAATAGTAGAAAAGAAGACGACAAAATAAGGAGGTCCTATTTGCCGTACAGGCAAGATCTGGTTGGGTTGTTCGCGGCTTCTCCTCAGCGGCTGCGAACAGTACGCTTTCCTCCCTTCTGAAGGCTCCACCATTTTACCATTTTCTTTTCTTCTCTTCATTTCATTCCATTCAATGGGGATATAAATACATCCATCGATTTCTCTGAATTGGTGAAGATGATGAAAGAGTATAGTTTTGTTGGCCTATTTTTGGGCTATTGTAAATACTGCTAGTGCTCATTTATAAAGTTTTGGGATTATCTCTTCCCTTTTCTTTTCTTATCAGAATTTCTTCTTTGTGCAACTAAATATAATAAAATAGCTACAAACATAGATGGACATATGCTGCCGTATCTGGTCGTTAACGAGGGCTCAAAGGCCGCACAATTTCGATAACAAAGTGGTATTCTTGTCGAAATATTATTCATGCATCCATCCCACCCTGCTTAAATTTTCTCTCTCTCTCTCTCTCTGCCAAAATTGACTTGTATGAACGTACAAATTGATGATGAATAATATTTTGATACATGGGGCGGGCACCCTCGGCTCAGCTAATGCCTTCCATGCGATAAGCACCGAGTTGATTTCTTCAACCTGATTCTAAACCAATTTGAACTCTGTTTCGAGACTAACGAGGATCAAAGCAGCAAAGGACAGCGATACCACTTTCCATTCTGTTCGAGCAGCAAGCGACTCGCAAGTACGGCCGGTTTAGTGCCAACGTGTATATACAAGTTATCTTACCACAAAATGAAAAATAAAATATATGTATTTTCACATTCTATGGTACAAATAAAACTAGACCAAACAATAATAATAATATATCATGACTCGTCGGGCTTTGGCTCAAGGATTACTGGTATCTTTTCCTTGTGGTCACCCCGCAGCACCTCAACAATAACCTGAAAGTTTCGTCGGCAGCAGTCTTTACAGAGCAACGAAGGCAAACTTTACAGGCAGAAAGTTTAAAAATCATCACAAATCATACCTTATCACCCACTTTGCAATTGTCAAGAATTCTGTACAAATCACTCCCACTGCTGACCTTCGTATCATTTACAGATGTTATGATATCCCCTAATATAAGCCTTCCGTATGAATCCCGTTTCGTCGGCAGCAGGCCCTACGATTGTTAGTACTGTCGTCAAGCAGATGACAACAAAAGCTTTCTTAGATGCTCAAGTAGTTAGCCCAGCATTCGAGTGCATACCGCTTTACCAGCCGGACCGTTGAGAGGAGCATCTAAGACAAGCACTCCGCTGACGCCCAACTGCTCCACGGACTGGTCGGGGGCAAACTTTATCCCCAAAATTGGCCTCGTCACCTTCCCAAACTTCACCAGCTGCTCCACAATCCCGCTAACCTATAAGGCGAAGAAATCCGTGAATAATTCTCAACCTTTGCTCATCAATTCATTACTGGACTAGACAGGACCAGTGGATATTAGGCAATTTTACATCAAGAAAGCCATTTTCAATATCCTTCTTTGATAACTGCGCCGGTTAGCTCAAAAATAAATAATTAGAGAGATCTTAAGATAAGACATTATCATAGAGAAAGAGTTCACCAATTCCACTGAGTTTCTCCAACTAGATAAAAATAACCCAAAATTCACTTCTTTTAACTACATCAAAAGATTTTTCAAGTTGATCAAGACGGAACGGTTAAAGTCGTAAAAAGCCTATCTCTTTTTATTATGTCCTGGAGTATACAAGTTGGAACAAACTGTGAAACACTGACCCAGACCCTATGCTGGTTCAATTCTTTGATCAGAGAAGTCGGGCACACAAACTGGTGAAACCAGCTGAGCTGCCGGTCCAAATGGTGAACCTGCCTGGAGAAACCAACCAGACTTTTGCATCAGCTCACTTCAGTTGAACGAGATTGATGTGACAATTATAGAAGAATAAAATGGATCAAAAGATTTCCTCACAAGGAGGAATCGTTTTACTACTACATGCAGTTACTCTAGCTTGGTGGGTAGGTCCCAATCGGGAAGAATCGAAGGTATGCAAGTACATGGATGGCTAACCATCCAACTACCTCATCTTTTTTTTTTTTTTTATTAAAGGATGGCCCGGTGCACGAGGCTCCCACATGCCTAACCCATGCTTTGCAGAGAGCCTACCTTGCCCCTTCACATCATTCATAATGTTGTCCAGTATTTTTATTTGTTAGGTTTTTCTATAAAACAGAAAATTTGCAATTATATACACACAGTATACAACTCTGAGTTATTTCCATAACCTGAAATTTGCAAAGATCCATGTATGTTCATAGTTGATTTGACATGCGAGATTTTTTTCATAGTAGTATGCATTTTCGTTTTGGTGAACAACATATGAATGTCTTAATTACACTAGATTATTCTTGCAGTTTGTCCCAGTTGACTTGATGATATGCCCAATTCTAACCATGCTTTTTTTTTTGACATAGAAATAAGAGTAATTATTGATGATATGATGTCTCACTGTGTCAACTGGAATGGAGAATCCAACACCAGAAGATGCACCAGAAGGGGAATATATAGCTGTATTTATCCCAATGAGGCTTCCAGAACTATCAAGAAGAGGGCCCCCACTGTTACCAGGATTAATAGCAGCATCTGTCTGTATGACATCTTGGATAGGACGTCCGGTTGCAGCAGAGCTAATTTCTCTTCGAAGCCCACTACAGCAACAGATGTTGAAATTGTCTCAGTTGAATGCTTAATTTTCCATATGAACCAAAATAAACATGTTTGCGACATCCAATTATATACAATATGAAAACTAAGTTCTAACATTTCAAATTAGCCCTGAAATTAATATCTCCTCAACAAAAGCACAAGTCTACACAGAAGGATGCATGAGGGTCGCATACTAGTATGCATAACTTCATGCTGGAATTAACAGCATTTTCATTTGTGCACCAACCCATTGTATGCCTTCTTGCAGTTTTAGTTGCTTGAAGCTCTATTTTCCTTTTTTTCCCCCTCCATATATTGAGCTCCCACTAAAATATTTCCCAATTTGAGAGTCTAATGACAGCAACTTACTGTTTTCAACTAAAAAATTTGTTAATAGCATGTGTGTAAATAACCATCCAAGGGTCAGATTCATTCAGATGCACAGTAAGCGTGTGTTGGGGAAACAGTGGCTCTGTTGTAATTGTGCTAGGGTTGTCCAAGAAGTTATGCTAATATTGAGTAAAACTACACTGGATGATTTTTGTGCAAGTAGAGTGTACCAAAGTCAAGCTTTTGGCCTGTCTTAGCAAAAAAACAAAGAAATAAATGTAGCCTAGGATCAAAAGCAGTTGAAAGATTGAAATGCTAGCCACCCTAAGCTTCCAACTTTTTGCAAGGCTGCTACTGTTACCAGTTGCCAAAAGAAGGGTGTTACCAAAATGCATTGCCAACAGCTTTGTGATAAAGCTGTTACTTTCCCAAATGCAACATAATTCCAATAAACCACATAACTAATGTTTTTCTCAATAAAAATATAGAGATAACCAGACAAGTAGTGCAGGTTTACCTGATGACACCAGTTGTGAGTGTATGGTCAAGCCCAAACTGCCAATAAGAATTAACAGTGGAAGGGAAAGAAAAAAGGCTTTCAGTAAGTTAGACCAACAAATCAGCCAACACATGCACAAATGATTCACATAGACAAAGATGTCAAACATTTCCCATGTTTTCTTATTTTGGTGCATGCTTGCACAAGTTTCTTTTTTTGTTTGTGCATTCCCAGAGTGTAACTTATGATTCTGCATCAGCCACCCCTAGAGGTTTGAAACCCTCACCATGAACACCATCTCAAACAAGAATCACAAATTCATGGTAAATTTAGTTGATTGGAAGTCATATTTATCTTCCTCTTACTATACATGCTAAATACAAGAAATGGTCCTTTTGCCAAGAATGTTTGACACTATGCAAGTTCAGGAAGAGCCATCAAGAAATGCTGGACAAATTAAAAAGGTTTACAAGAAATGATATTAAATGGACCTAAAGAAAGGGCCAAAACATTCCATTCATGGTCCCAAAGCTACCAATGCATGCAACTGTGCAGAGAGAGAGAGCATATGTGTGGGTGTGTGGGTGTGCATGTGTGTGTGTGTGTGAGAGAGAGAGAGAAAGAGAAAGCACAAATTGGACCTTCAAGGAGCTGTTTGCACTTACAGGGTTTCCAATAGCATATACTTTCTGACCAACAAGCAACCCTGCTGAGACTCCTACCGGTATTGGTCTCAGTTTGTCTTGAGGTGCACTAACACGCAAAACAGCCACATCCTTATCTTGATCAAATCCAACAACTTTTGCCTCATAAGTGCTCTGGTCAGCAAGTGTAACCCTGTACATTACTAGCTGCATTTTAATGTGAAAGAATCTGGTATCTGAATTTCAATGGATAACAAGCTTAGAAACATTATCAAGTATCATACTTTCGATATCATGTGCAACAGTAAGCTGGTGCCTTCATTGCATATAGATAGATCAAAACAAGAAACTCATTTCTAAAGTCTTTTGCATGATAAGCTGACAATAAGCTAGTGCCTTCAGTGCCTACATAAGGGAATGAAGCACAAAGCAATAACTTGAAAATGGCAATGGGATGTAGGAAAACAACGGATTAAATGTGAACAAGACTCATGGTTAATTTTAGTTATAGAATGGAGATGATTCAAAAATCGAATGAGACTCACTCAACATTTCTTTGATCTCCCTAGGGACTAAATCACCTAAAATAGTTGGAACTCACCAATTAGGGGATCAACAACTCTTCTTAGAGCCCTGTAACTCTAGACAAAAGGATCACCTTTCTGATTTCACTGTGTTGGATGGGTGGTGATAGGGCTGATTTATAGCCAGACGGCTTGTGTGCAAGAGGGGGGTCATTGGAAAATAAATCTTCATCATTGGATCCCTCAACTTGTGGGAACTGAAGCCCTGATCGGTTGGAATTCTTCCCCTCCTAATGGTAGAGGTTGGAACTAGTTCTCCCTTGGTAATGTCTTGATGGCTTGGAACCCCCCTTCATCAATGATAGAGATTGAAATTATCTCCTTAGTAAGAGCTTGAAGGATTGGAATCAGCCAAGCATTAACTCCGGGGCTTGACTCATCACTAGAATCTTGTATTTTGCAAGCCGTTCGGGAAGTGTCTCGGTTCTGTCATTATCATATTCGGTACCCGCATCACAATTTTGGGCATAAGGAGAAGCAATGAGCTGAATCTATTTTGAAGTTTCTGCAAATTTAAGGCTTCTAGAAAATGTAAGAGTCATTTAATTAGTTTCACATAACTACATAGGAATATAAATAAAACAAACTCATTTGACAAATCTTTTAGGCTGGAACTTGTAAGACAACATCAATCACTGCATTAGCAAATGGGACCATGTAGAGAATCAGAGAGAGAGAGAGAGAGTTTGCTCAGAGTGACTCATATCTGATGTGGAAACTTGTTGTCCTGGCCAGACATCGGTGATCAAAGGCAATAGCCCACAAATCACATAATCCATCTTTTCTTAGACAAACTCTTGCCACAGTCGGGAAAAGACATATCAGCATTCTAAAACTGCAAATTCCCCAATTATCATCCTCTGGCTCTTGCCTTATGAATGCTTTCAGTTGCTGCTAAAATGTTTAGGATCTCAACTTCATCCCATCACATGAGAACTGCTTTTGGCAGAACTCATAAATTCATCTTTCATTCAAAGGACCTGCTCATGACCAGATCAATTAAGCTAACCCCATGGCCTCATTAGGATTCTGAAACTTATTCATTTACAATCCTTGTTGCACACGGAATTGTCGCACCATTCTCTAAAGCAGTAAGAGGACCTTTTCAAAGAGAGAATAAAATTTTTTGACACACAGCAATTTTCAACCTTGGTTTCACTTGTAAAATGCCCTTGAAAAGAGGTCTTCCATTAGAATAGCTCTCAGCAACTCTTTTGTTGGATGACAGAGAACAAGAAGCATTAACAGCTGAAAATGAGCATTCTTTCCCACTGGCATTTCTGGAAAGCAATGAAGATGTTTGAATGAAAATTCCAATGAAGAAGGAATTGTTGTTGGTGATGAAAACATGATTCCAGGCCTCATGCCAAATTGACAAGATTTGCAGTAATCTAGAAAATATTCCACCAGCTTTTGGTGACTTAAAACGGTTAGTTTACGGTTCATCTTGTAATGCCTGCAACTAAGGATGCTTGTATACTTTTGAAACCATACAGCTTATTACCTCATTAAAGAAGGAAAAATCGTAAAAATGAAAGTTGAATACATCAACTTAACTGCTTAAAAAGGAAAAAAAAAACTTGTAGCAGAGTCCTTTCAATATATATGCATGGACACAATAGGGTCCTTTCCACAAAATAATAAAATAGATATTTACACTTGAATGGGACCCATCTTAATAGGAAGTGGTCCTAGGACAAAATATAATGTCCAGACACCTACAGAAAATACTGCCTTTTTTCCTCAGGTTTGTCCATCAAATGAGGCAGGAATACGTCCACACATACCCATATCAAACATTCCACAATGACAATTTACTGCCACTGTGTACTGTCAAACGCTTCAGTCACCCTGAACCTCTATAACACGTTACTCTTGCCACTGCCCACAGCATCATTCCTAAGGGGGGAAATAAGATTATTAGGATCCTTATAACCCAGATGAAAGTTGGTGTCAACCTATAGCATAAAACCTAAGCAGGTGCTTCTTTTCTCAGATGCACAAGCCAGGCATATCCAGCTACAACTCTCAGCAAACATCTGTAACCACCTTTACCATCTCAACCATGATTTGACTGCTTTCAAATGCTGCAGCCACCCTGGAATTATAAAACACATCCCTCTAGCGGCCTCCATAGGTGTTCCTATCTTCCATCCTGCACAACCATATCCACCTAATTCTCCCTGCAAATCAGTTGCCTGCACTGCCTTTACCATCTCTCCTTGATCACTGTTAGACCCGAAAAACATAAAGAACTTACCATCCTAACAAGCTAGGAATCAAGCACACTTCTTCTAGGGCAGCATGTCAACATGCAAAATGTATTAGACACCTACACTCTTTCACACAAGTAGGAATATTATATTTTTTGTATTAATTCAGACACATTTGGACATGTTAGGGACATACTTAGGACACATTTGGGCTAATAGTTTAATTTAAAAAACAAGAAAATGGGACATTTGATTAAAATTAAACAAGTATTGAGGCTTCTACATAATCAAAGAATTTCAAAACATAATGCTAAGATAAAAGAAAAGAACACCACTAGTTTCCATTCACAAATCAAGGGAGAGAGAGAGAGAGAGAGAGAGAGAAAGAGAGATGACATAGAAAAGATGGGCTACCCATGAGGTAAGCTCACAAAATGGCTAGTGACAGAGATTTGATAACTATTGAGCTCTCTATTTGTTATATTGTAACAAAATTTATTCCACTGCATGTTCTAAAGATGGCGTTAAAATTGTTTTTCCTTTTCTTCTATTTTACTGTGAAATATTTCGTGCATATCCTAACTCTGTGGATGTTGAATTGTTTCAATTCTGTTTACTTTCTAACTTTGATGTGGACTTGTTGTTTGAATAATTTCCTATGTTTGATTGTTTTTGTTCCAACTCTTGTGTTCTCTATCTGGCTACAAAGGGAGGTTTAGGCCTTATCTTCTGCCTTTCCCTCTCTATTAAATAATAGCTGGCGTTGGTTCCATCCCTTTCTTCAATTATGTGGTGAACAGCAACAAACTACGTGTGTTTTGTATTATTATCTCCTATTTCCTTTTTTTCTTTCATTGTTGCGAACAACAACTGTCTCTTTTTCTCAATGCCATTGTCTCTCTTTCTTGGTAAATTGCCTTTCAAGGAACTATAGCTTATAACTAAATTTATGGGGAGTGGGGACAATTAGAAATTACAAAAATGAAGTATAGATTGCTAATTTTGTCCAAAGAACTATTTTTGATCAATCATATTGATACTAAAAAAACTAAGAATTTAGTTACTATCCATACTGCGTCGTGTCCTAACTTTTAGAAGGATAACATGTCAAAGTGTCAGTGTCGGCTTGTATCCATGTCATGAATCTGTCTCCCTGTTTCTTAGCTAACAATCAAAATGAAACCAAACGAGACATCATTTGCAGGTTTGTTATTGTTACATAATGAGGACAATTCATAGTGAGAAGCAAGTAACGAAATTCCCTAAACAATCCACTGCTGATAGTCTCAGTAAACAATACTTCAGCAAACACTTCACCAAGAAACAAGAATTAGTTGCTGATACTGTTAAACAGCAATAAGAACGGTGGATAAGAGCTGTAACTAATCATGGTTGGTTAGCAAAGGTAGTCAGTTAGCTAGTAATATGGTTAAATTGTAAACAGAATAGAGGGCCGAGTGTTTGTACTATATAGAAGGAAGAAAGACAGATTGTAATTAGGAACTGTTGCTGTAGTAATGTTCTGATCCGTTTCTAAGGAAGCTTATCAGTTGCCCGAGTTCTCCCCTTCTCTTTTCTTGTTCTTTACTCTGTTCTTTCCCTTCTTCCTCTGCTCTTCCCCTTGTTTTCTTCCCCTGTCCATTAATTCCCCCCTTTAACAGTTAAACAGCCAAGAACATAATTCACAACAAACCAGCAATATTATCCACATCAAAGTTAAGGCCTTGTTGCACCTGCTCTAATGAAAATATTTTGGGTTTAATCCTCTTTGTCAAGTCGGTTCTCCATTAAATCGTCTCAGTGACTGTCTTGTAAGGGGGCAGGTTCAGTGTTCTTTCATTGTGGAATACCAATGTTGGTATGACAAAGGCCAATCTCCACCACTGGCAGTTGTCGATCTTTGTGTTCACTGAACACATGTTTTCTTGTCTTGCCTTGTCCTTCCTTCATGTGAGCTGAAAATGAAGGAGGTCATGTTATCTTAATCAATTTGGGACATAGTTCAAGTTCAATCTTCACCCATATGGAAGCATCCTATATTGGCATTTCAAGATCTATACTAACTCACAATGAACTCAAGAAGGTGGTGCATGTTGGGTTGACAACTTGGGATAACTCAGCCACACCACTGACTTTAGCTCAGATTAAGACCATTTAGAAAAAAATGCACTGCAAAAATTGTCAACATGCACGTATGGAAAACCATATTTGCAAATACCCTGTATTACTTGACTGCCAGTCACTGCCTTCTTCGACACATTTCAGGCCTTCACCTGTTTGGAACCTTGTCCTTGGCCATTTAAACCGGTTTCCCAAGTCTAGACTCAATTTAACATTTGTTGTCTTCTCAATTCAAGATATCTGGCCTTCCATTTTAAACTAGTTAATCACTTCTCCATCTTTATACTAAAACAACATAACAACATCTGTAAGCATGAATCCCACAAGAAACATTACGTTTTAGTGTTAGGTTTTCTGTGCTTCAGTTTATTAACTTTCTCATTCTAGTCTTTTATTGTTCTTTTTATTTGGGGAAAAAGAAAAACAAAAAATTAGAAAATGAAGAAAACAGAAAAGAGAAAAAAAACAGACGAGTGTGTGAAAACAAAAGCAGAGATTGGCAACTGAAGGAAGAAGAAAAAAATGTTACAAAAGAGGAAAAGAAAAAAAAAATCAAAGAATGCTGCAGAAAAAATAACTCGTTTAGAACAAAACAAGTTGAAAAAACACAAATTGAACAAAGGAGAGGATAAAATCATGTCATTCTTGTGTGTTGTCCCTCAAAAGGATTTAAGGAGTTATATTGCCACATATACTTTTATACTGGCAGATATCCTGTGCTTCTTGGCCACATATATGTAAGCTACTAAGAAGCTGGGCTTAGAGTGCCTTAATAGGATAAACTAATGTCTTATAAAGTAGGGAATCTCATGGACAGTGCTTGCGAAGTCAGGGAGAATTGGTACGACAAAGCACAAAATATAACGGGATACTACCTAAGTACCCTTGATGGTGGTGTATATACCATCCTGCAAGTATGGTTAGAACAATAGCCAGCCAGGCACAGTTGATATCCTCACACTAGTTGCAGTGAATGAGACAACATACTTGGAGGATTCTGTGTCAAGGATTCCTAGATGTCAAAGTGTGCTAAGGAGCTGCCACAACAAGATGGGCATTATGTGTTTAACGGCTAAAAAAGATGCTATAAGACAAATACGATCCAACAGTTCGGAGACACCACAATGAATTTGTGTGCTGTGTGCACGCTGAATGTTGCAAGGCCAATGGAAGCAGGTTCCTCATCAACCACAGGTAACGAATAGGAATGTCTATCTCCAGCCAAATTCATTCTAGTATATCAGCATTATTAAATGTCAACAAGGTTGAACATTTGATGGGATAAGACTACTGTTTGGGATGAGCAAATGCAGCAGGAAAAGTTTTCCTCAACATCATTAAATCCATCAATAAACCTCATCTCCTCTGTCAGGTATCAAGATATCCATCTTGCCGTTACAACCAAAATTCAGAAACATCCATCTTGCTTCTGACTTCCTCCCTGTTTCATAAGCATCAAGACACCATCTAGCCTCGGATTCAAGGAAAGGACCAAAATTCCATTAAAAAGGCAAACACAAGGGAAAGAGAAGGAGTTGAAGGCAGAGAGAGGGCAGAAGAGAGCACCAAGTTGTCTACATAAACCTCTAGTTTTATTTTGTACAAGAAGATAGATACCAAAAATGGGGATGGTTGTTTGTAGGCTCAAATGGCAGACTTCTGATTATAAATCAACTGGCTAAAGAAAATGATGGGAGAGAAGGAGACAGGGAGTAGTGTAGGAGAAATCCCTTCCACTCAAGATAAATCCAAGGGAAACTTTTATTACAAGAGTTTGAAAATTATTAAAATGGCTTTGTAAGCAATTCTGACAAGCTCATAAGAAATTTTCCCAGAAACATAAGTTTCTGGGATGACGAAGTTTATAAATAAAAGATATTGCAAAATATCAAAAGATACTGCCTTGAAAATTTCAAGGGATAATATATTCTACATTCATAAATAAAAGTGAAAAACAATGAATTAAATCTCTTTTCCCGCATCGTTTTACTAAACACATCATAGGGACCAAAGCTTTTTATGTTTCCATAGACAAACACAAAGTTCTTATTGGAATTAGACGCTCAATCTAGTGGCATGCTCAATCTTATTGGAATAAATAGCTTTTTTCCATATTCCATAGGAATCCTTCCTCTATCATCAGCTACCGGAACCATTTATCCAATAATTATTGTATAAAAAAAATCGATAACCCCTAACCCATCTTTAACAATTGGCATTGTGATATCTATGACCTACTCAATCTGCTAAGGCAATAACTCCATCAGTTGCTCAGTCTAGTGTAGCACTGTAGGATAAGTTTGATGTTATTAAGAAGGCATTCCTTATGATGTTATGTGTATATAGAGAAGTCACACTGTGCATAAACATAATACAAGTGCTAAATATTAAGTAACTTGTATCCATAGAGCATTTAACATGACATACATAATGCATAAATAGAATTTAATATCATTCCAATTGCCATAATAGTTTTTCCCTTGAGATGCAAAAAATGATTTTTGTCCATGATAAACACGATACGTTACCTTCCAATGTCATTACTTACATGCTCTTTTTTTGTCCAACATATATTCAGTGTGGTTTGGCCGGCCAGTCAATATATTTGTTGTATGTTAGGAAATAGAGATATGAAGGGATGATTTCAAATTTTCGAACAAACAAACAACAATATTAGAAAAAAGTAGAATTCATTCTCTAGAAAGACTATGATTTCAAATTCCCTTTTATTAATCCTGAAGACTGGTGATTGTAATTTATAATTACATTCGCGGATACTAACAAAAGCTTCTAAATAGTTAATGGGATATATTTTATATGATTGTCATACACACACACATAGACGCCTGAAATGCATCAAGCACTAAATTTCTTCCATGTCCTTCAAATTACACAATCAACCGACACCCAATGGAACAGGATAACACAGAAACCCAATAACCACCGGAGGTGAACTGAGAGCGCCAAAGCATCATGCACAAAGACACATAAAGCCAACCAACCGTAGATCAGAAGCACCACGAATCACATGATAATTGGTGACAATGTGACCGTCCTTATCCCAAATGAAGCCTGAGCCAGACCCCTGCGGCACCTCCAATACATCCAAAGTAAAGGCATCCTGTCTGGCAACAAGCACATCACACCGATCAGATTAACAATTGCTCAGAAACCCAATCACCCAACCCTTCTCAAAATTCAACTAAAGCAATTTTCTTTGATCAGAAATCAACAAAAAGATACCATCAATATGATCACTTTGATATGAAAAATGACAGAACTTAACCGGATTCGAAGAAGATATAACTACTAGTGAAACAAACAACATAATCAATGCAGAGGAATTACTTTGCAGCGAGATTGGTGATGTAGACAACAGAAGGAGTGTTCTCCTGGAAAAGGCGAACCGTTGCCAGCTCATCAGACTGCAATTTCCGGGGCGTGGTGACAACAAAGGCAGAGGCAGAACCAACATCGGCGGTGAAGAGAGAGAAGGACAAGGCTAGGGATGTGCAGAGGACGAAAATAGAGTCAACAGCAGAAGAAAATGGCGTTCGGGGTTGAGAAATTTTATGAGTATTTGAAGATTGAGAATGAGATCCGCTGGTGTAGAGAAGAGAGAGGATTGGAGTGCTGAGAGGGTTGGACCTGCAGGAGGGACAGATTAGCTTAGAGAGGGGGAGATGGGTATGGCTTTTCTTGGGGAAGGAAGGAGAAAAGGCGGCAATAGGAGAGGAGAGAGAATTGAAAGAGGAAATCGGGGGTGATGAATAAGCAGCCACAGCAGCCATTCCTGCAAGGACAGCTGCAGTGAAGAGATTTGACTGTTGATAGAAGCGCTTTCTCTGGACTTGTAGTAACCAGCTGCTCTGGAATTCTTTCTCTCTCTCTCTCTCTCTCTTAGCTTACGTACCCCAACAGTGAAGATCTTTACTCAGAATCCCCCAGTTTCTCGGTCGCTGGCAAACGCTACAAAATCATTCCTTATCCACGGGAGAGATGGTCTTTGCAAAATGGATCCTAGCACTTTCTACAAGGTACGTGGTTTTAATTCAAGGGACTTGAAACTTCGTATTAAAATGTTAGAGGTTTAAAATTTTTAATCTCAATCATTTGTTTAAATTGTTAATCTAATAGCCTTTATTAATTCTTATAACTTAAAAAATTAATCATCTATTTCAATAAAATAGACTATTAATATTAAATCTAATATTTATCAAAAAAATTAAATCACAATACCCTATTCGCTTTTGGATTCTTGTAGGATATGTCAATATCTTCTTTTATCTTACATCTCTATTCCTCTTCCTCTTTCATCTTTCTTTCTATCTCTCTCATAATACACAATATTGATTTAGAAGAAATCGAGCAAGAAAAAGAAATATCATTTTTGAATCTACTCTCTGGAACCTATTTGATTTTATAAAATGGGGTAAAAAATTAAAGTTATTGTTTAATATTTATGACATTCGATATTAAAGATATTTAATCTTTTACCCATGTTATTTGAATTTTTTTCTTGAATTTTTTGGCATATTTTTGTTACATTGATTTGCTATTGAGTTTTACTTGTTCCATAGATTTATTGTTGGATTTTACTTATTTCATGGTTTTGGAGGCAACAGATGCACTAATATTGATTCATTTAACGCATATTTTGAAACATGTTCAAAGAAATATAGTATGTTATTAATTTACTTGAAATGTTTTACTTTATATTTGTTATAATATTTGCAATTTTGAAAATTTCTTTAACTGTATATTTGCTTTTACAAATTATAATAGATTCTATAATAATGAAATTTGAATTTTTATATTTTGTTTTAATTAAGTGTAGAATACTCATGCTATATTGAATGTAGGAAATCTAGTCCAATAGGTTGTGTAAAGTTATGCGTACTTGGATCCGACTTCGAACAGATTCAGATTCTTCGGGGCTGACCCGATCCGACTCCGTTCACTGAGTGCGGGTCCTGCA
>JAOVVI020004643.1:0-17391 GCA_028571085.2 Nepenthes alata
ACAAAAATTATAATTATGCCGATAAATTGTAAAATTATCAACCAGTGACAATACTTAACTCCAAAGTAGATTTGATGTTATACATTGAGTACTTGTAAATTTGTTAATAATAAAATAAAATATTTTTAAAAATATTTAATTAATTCAATCATTTTTCAATTAATATTCATAATCAATTCAATTGATGAAATATTTTTATTGTGAAAAATAATTAAAATAGAATAAAAATAATATGCAATTCCTAACGTCGTGTAGCTAAAGTTCAACCAAACTGCATAGTCGATCTATATTTTTTTAGCTGAAGTTGTTTTGTTTATATAGCATCATAAATTGTTACTTTTGAAAATAATATATTCTAACAAACAGAATAATAATCTTTAATCCTCTAACTTATAAAAAATAAATTATAAAATATATTTAACCTAAATATTAATTGTATAATATATACATTTTGCATGAAATAATTTATCATTTAAATTAAAAAATTGATTTGAATTGCAAATTTTGATTTTTAGAAATCCAGTATGCATAAGGACAAATATAATTTATTGTTGGGTCCTATGCCAAGGCCTACAATCGACGAAGGCTCAGAGCCCACTCCGTAGGAAGCCCACATGACGCCAAGCTGGCGGAAGAAGACAAAAACCCTGCAGCGCTTTAATGAGCTGCCAGGAGCGAGAAGCAAGCCAGCCAATGATAGCACAGTCAAGCTTGCAACAGCAGCTCAAGCTACTACTAGCAGGCAGCCGGCCAATCCTCATTCAAAGGAAAACCAGGCGTACACTGCAGCTATGAGGAGCCTACCATCCACCGCAACACGACAGCCGAGATGACTGGCGCACCACGACAGCGACCAGCGGCCACAAACACACGAGCAACGGGCATTCTCGCGCCTAACGTCCGCTAATAGGGAGCCTATAAAAGCCCCATTCCCCCTCTGAGAGGGGGGTTTCAGACTCTCGAACTCTCGACCGTTTGGACTCTAAATCTCTCAAACTTCCTCCCAACTCTGAAAATCAATCCGAAAGAGAAAGGGGAGATGTAAACAAATTCTAAAGGACTTTGAACCCTATAGTCTTGAGCAAGTCCTCGCCTCAGAACATCCGGACCCTAACGCCTGCTCAGGCAACTGGAGTGTGCCACTCATTGCGGTGCACTAAGGAAGCCATGCATTCCATACTTGCTCATTGTATTTTCCACTCCAAAACATAAACATACTCACGCATATCAGCACACATCCTCACACTGCCCCAGTGCGAGTGTGACATCTTCATTTATTACATGAGCTTGCTAACTTAAGCGTCGGAGTGGCCGTGGCGGGAGAAATTTTACCGGACCTCTGACCGCTTATTTGTTGATTGTGTTGTACAGGTTCCAGGTTAAGAGATATGGTTACCGGACCCTCGTCCTGACGCTGCCACGTGTTAAAGAATCCGAAAACTCCCTAATCTATATAAGAGCCGCGGGCCTAGAGACACAACATTTATATTATCATTTGATGATCGTATATCAATAATCAAAATTTTATATAATGTTTTAGTTGTATTAATTGTTATTTAAATTATAAAAAATAATAGATAATATCACATTTGATATTATGTCAAAGTATTTTTATATATATGAATTGTAAATATTTTTACATATACCTTTTAAATTTCTAATATTTTACTATAAAAAAAAGGATTCACTATATAAATAATATATTTTGTAAATTTTTTTCAATTTTATATTTAATAGTATTAAAAAGCTAATAATATTATACTATTTAAAAATATTAATTTAGTTTAAATTAACAGTGATTATCATTTTTCTTTTTTTACATATCGCTTCAAATATTCGATACATTTAAAAATTGCATAGCTATAATATTTTATATTTTTTATAATTTTAAACTATTAATAAATTTAATTTTTAAAACTTATCATACAATACTAAAATACTTCCTATAAAAATGGCTAAAATTAGAAGAATTGGTGAGTTATAATTTTTATGGAACGAGGGTTCCTGCTCCGCAGAAACGCGGAGCAGTAACAGTGCCGCAAATTCTGGCCGTTGGTGTGAAATCTAACGTCCGTGACATTTTTAAAATTTTTAAATGTAAAAAAATAAATTAAAACAAAAGAAAATTAGAGGCGTTGGATTTTACACCAACGGTCGCAATTTTGCGGCACCATTTCTGCTCTGTGTTTCTGCGGAGCAGGATCCCTGTTCCCTAATTTTCATATATCAGAACAACTATTAACATATATTAGGATAATTTTTTAAAAAAATTGTTTTAGTATTAAAATTTTAATAAATTATGTTATATAATTAATAATTAAATTATAAAATAATAATATTAATATTAAAATTATGAACAATAAATAATAATAATATTATTATTATTAGACATTATTACTTGTACTCTTGTAGAGTAGAGAAAGAGACTACGAATTGCAAATTATGAGAAAAAAACAAGAAAAATGTTTAGATATTTATAGAAAACAATTAAAACCACATTTCAATGGTCCCTAACCCTTTAATTCAAATATATATATATATATATATAAATATATATATATATATAAATGAAAATAAATCCAACAGAAATTTAATTAAAAAAGTGAAAAAATGTTTAGATAGTTATTTTTTTCGTTAACTATATTTAGATTTTTAATTATGCCTTGAAACCCGATTTCTATAGAGTCAAGGAGGCTGCATCTTATTTAAAAAAAAAAGATTATATTATATAATATAATATAATTTATTTATTAGATAAAAAATTAGATGGATAAAATTTAATCTCAAAAAATCATCTGAATATATATATAAATTTTTAATTTTTAAATATCAGGTTAAGTATTTAATAAACAATAATATTTTTAAAAATTATAAAAATTTTATATAATTTTTTTTATTTTAAAATATTTACCATTAAAAGCTAACAATAAAAATATGTAAAAATGCAGTCCCCCAAACACAAATGGAGAACGTTCTTCACCTGTCCATCGAGACACGTGGTGCACGTGGAGTGCTTTGCACCTATAATTCACTGTCCACAAAAAAAAAAGAAAAAAGTGAATATTTATTTTCATAGTTTTGTTGGATTAAATTTTAATTCAATTTTAATACTTATTCCTTTTAAAATTAGTACTATTTTGTTCCTTAAATTTAAGGATGATAATAAATTATATGATTAAAATTAATTTATAAATAAAAATTTTAAGAATTAAAATTTTGTAAAAATATAATTCTTTTATTATTTTGTAAAAATATATATTTTATTTATTTTAAAAATGTAGAACATATGCATACAAATAATATTTAAATAAAAATATCGTTTAGCTTATCATTTTATATTAATAAATTTATAAAAAAACAAAAAGAAATAAATATAATATTATATAAATAATATTTTAAAAACATTTTAAAAATAATTCTTTTGCAATAATTGAGGAAGGCATTGAAGACGTTTGACAAGAAAGGAAGTGGTGACGTGTCAATTTCTGATGGACTCGTACTCATAGGAATGATAGGTTTCGGAGACGGTTTATTTTTTTTTTAAATTTAATTAAAATTAATTATTTTAAAATAATTAAATTATATTTATTTATTTAAAAATAAATAAAATTATATTGTCAGAATAATTAGGGGCCACATATGAAGTTTTGTGGAGACGAAGCACAGACGAGAACGGCTTCCCCCCACCCGCAATTACTTTTGTCGCCTTTCAATCATTCTCGCTTCCGCGCTTTCGCACCGCCCATCAATCATTCATCGAAGGACAGACGCCCTAACCCCAGCTGCCGACTTTAGACCGTTCGCTGATAATAATTTAATACCTTTTATTTTATATTTTTTAAATAATACAAAATAATTATTAATAATTTTTTTATGATAATAGAGTATTAATATATACTTTATTTTTATATTTTTTAATTTTTCAAAATAATATCTAAGTAATAATAATAGTTGAATAATTGTCTTTTGGTAAGGCATTTTAATGGTTACTTTTAACTCTCTTATCTCATCATTTAAGAACACTGCTTTATAATTTATTTATCGTAAGAGGTTGCAGAGGATATCTAATATTGCTTTATAATCACATTTACAATTATATTAGTTCGTGGGTGATATTTTTGTAACATTCAATGAACAACAGTGTTGTGGTTTTGTCAAATTGATCGACAACAATCATTTTAGAATGTCAATACAGTTGATTATATGGACATGTGATGCGAGCATAAGTCGAAGGGAGAGCCCATTCCAAAAGACCGGTCTAGTAGGAGGGAGAGTTCCCTAATTTATAAGTTGGAGATTTTACCTCAAACTTTTCAATGTGAAACTCGTATCAACATAATTATAAAAAAAAAGCAAATGATGATAGGAGAGTTCGGTTTAATAGGCTAGTAAGATACGATTGGGTATTAATACATTGTGAATATCTGCTTTAGAGTAAAGTGTTCCCCAACAAGTTCACCGTCGTTAACTGTTGATGACCTGTTTGAAGTGTTATTCTAGCATTTATTAGCCTTTAAAAAGTATTTTTTACATACCTGTAGAGCTATTTATCAAGAAATGTCTCATAAGTCATGTTTTAACCAGATGACTCCATATTTTTCTTGAACTGTATATTGAATCCTTAGAATTTGTGTCTAATGATCTTTATCTTTGTTGGAATCTTAACCTGGCGTCTCGGCTTTCTCCTCCAATCCATGTTGTGAGTGTAGGGTAACCCTAGGCCGGATCTCTACTTCATCGACTGTGTGCTTGGCAAGTGGGCTTCTCGAAGCACATTAGAGCGTGTAAAAGTAGGCATAAATCTTGGTGGAAGTTTCTTCCTTTACAAAAGGAAAAAAGATGAATAACTTTTGATGTAATTATTAAGATAGGATTTTTCCATAATAATTGTAAACTTCCTGCAATGATAGAGGTTTTTCTGGCGGCTTATATAGTACGCCGACCTCTTGTTTTCAAGACCCATCACATTAGTTAGGTCAATTGTTGGAGATGACCAAGCAAGTGCTCGGTCTAAATCGACTTGGCGAACCAAAGATTGGTCCAATTACGAGCCACGTAGTTTGGCTTAGTTCCATATGCTTAATTTAAACCGATGAGTATGCCTTTATCATATGAGCCAAGTAACTTAAGTGCTCTAAACTGGGCCAATTCATTGTGTATGTGGGTCTACATGTTATGGACTTATTCGAATCCACTTACACAGAATGATAAAAACATATTAAACAAAAAAAAAAAGGAACCCAAAATAAATATAAGGTGAGAAAATTATGTAAGGCCTAAATTCCAATCCTTTTATAAGCACTTGAGTCTTTGATACAGTTTGTATTCATTCTTTGGCTTCCTCTCTCTCTCTCTCTCTCACCTTTCCCTAGGTTCCTACCTCAATCAATCCCTTCAATTACTTTTAAGTCTCTCAAGCAAAAGCTACAGCATCAAGCATCTCTCAAGAAAACAATGGTAATCAATTTCTTTGAAAATAATTCAGCATTTTCACACGTTCATCACCGTTTCATTCTCAGTCTAACCATGTATTTTGAGCAGGTTCTGGTGAGCAGCAGTGCTGAGAAAAATGCAGCAGATGATGAGGGAGTGATTGTAAATTACCGTGGGAACCCAGTGGACAAATCGCGGACCGGTCGCTGGCTGGCTGCAGGGCTCATCTTAGGTGAATGAAATGCTTTCGCCCCTTTCCTCTGCAACAAGCCTTCATTAGTGTTCAGAAGATGTCAGATATATATAATATTATCTTACTATTTTTGTGGTTTAAATCTGTAATCTCTGTCACGATGAAACAATCTCATCACAGAACCAAGGCAAAACTAGTTGGAGTGCAACATGCTACCATATAGTGGAATTTAAGAGAAATAGATGTATGCATCTTTATATTATTATCTTTATGATTTGAACTCATAACTTTTAGATTATAATGAAATAAGCTCGCCATGTAAGACTACAACTCTAGTCTTTTTTTTTTCCCTGCAAGATTGAAACCACATTTTTTTTTCCTTTTTTTCAGGATGTGAACTAGCAGAGAGGATATGTGTGATGGGAATTGCAATGAATTTAGTGACGTACCTGACAGGTGATATGCATATTTCTGCATCAAAATCAGCAAATATTGTCACCAACTTCATGGGAACTCTCAATCTCCTTGCCCTGCTAGGGGGTTTCTTGGCCGACGCTAAGCTTGGACGGTACTTGACAGTTGCAACCTTTGCCTCCATTACAGCTTTGGTAAGCTTCCGAATTTCCAAAAGATAACATGTAACAGCAGAACACAGAAATCAAAATTGATGGGTCAAACTCAGAAACTAAATCTTTCTTAGTCTGCCATGGAAAGGAAGAAAATGATGAAATTTCAAACAACAATAAAACAACAATTCACACCATAAGATAATTACCACCTTCTACAATGCTACAAAATTCTGTTTTTTTTTGAAAAAAAATATTAAAATCATTACTCTGATTGCGTCAGGGGGTGACGCTGTTGACATTGGTGACATCATTTCCCAGCATGAGGCCCCCTTCATGTGACAACCCCAGGCAACGACACGGCGAGTGCATTGAAGCCAGTGGCCGCCAGCTAGCCATGCTGTTTGCGGCTCTCTACACGACAGCTCTGGGTGCCAGTGGGATCAAGGCCAACGTCTCAGGCTTTGGGTCTGATCAGTTTGATAATGCAGATCCGAAAGAGGAAAAAGCTATGATCTTCTTCTTCAATAGGTTTTACTTCTGCATTAGCCTAGGCTCCTTATTTGCTGTGACAGTGCTTATTTATCTTCAAGACTATGTGGGAAGAGGGTGGGGATACGGAATATCGGCTGGGGCTATGGTGGTTGCCGTGGTGGTTCTGCTATCAGGAACACGGTTTTATAGGTTCAGGAAGCCTGAAGGAAGCCCCTTGACAGTCATATGGAGGGTGGTGTTCTTGGCTTGGACAAAAAGAAGTCTTCCTCAACCTTCCTATCCCAGCTTCCTGAATGAGTACCACAATGCAAGGGTCTCCCACACAGACAAGTTCAAGTGAGTAGTACCTAAAGTCATAGTTCAAATCACAAAAATAGAATTTCTGCATCGGAAATATAAAACATCAGACATTTAATCATCCTTAAATCATATAATATAAGAAGCATCATGCACTGAGTTGTAGCTGTGATTAGCATAAAACTTACATCATCTAATTAAGGTTACAATTGCTTAAAAAGAGCGTGCAATGTAGGAACAATTGGAGGGGTTTAACAGTCATTCCAACCTGGGGTGTGATGGCAGATCCCAAGTCAAAAACTTCATAGGATGACACAGTTCATGATTATTTTCCTAGATACCAGCAGCAAACATTAACTCCTGGAAAATAATTGTTTTCTGTTCATTATTTTCCCATGAAAATAACTGATTTGCAAAGATCTCCGTGTGTAAAGAAGATAAGAACTCCATCCTTTGTCCTTATATGCACTTATTTGGCATAGTTTCTCCATTTATCTAACAAAACTCTTTCTCCCAACTGTGAAAGTTTCCAAGCAAATTATGAAATTAACTCAATTTGTACAACTAATCTTCTGGAAGCAACTATTCACTCTCATCTCTAGGTCTCCTTCAAACCAAATTCTCTATATAGACTATCTTCCAAATTAACTTTGTAGAGAACTATTTCTCAAGCAAGGAAAAAAAAAACTCATAAAAGATTTCGGACACTTCCCAATTGAATTAGAATGACGTCAATTCAAAATTTTTACAAAACGTTACCACTAATTTGAAATAGAATCAGGCAACCAGCATGCTCCAAACATTTTCAACACTAGCACTTCTTACAAATACTAAATAGGACTAATCAATTTCAGCACAAATTATTTATCGCAATAAATTAAGCACTTTTCAGCAATACTAAACGAGGAACCTCTTACTGTGTGTACCAAAAATCAGTCTTAATGGTAGACTCCAACAATTGCAATGTTTCTGAATCAAATGTGAACTGAAAGTTATCTTTGCATCTGCTAGGTGTCTTGACAAGGCCGCAATCCTTGATGACTATGCTGCCAAAGACGAAAACAGAAACAATCCTTGGATAGTTTCCACAGTGACTCATGTTGAAGAGGTCAAAATGGTGCTAAAGCTCATCCCCATTTGGTCCACTTGCATTCTCTTCTGGACAGTGTACTCTCAGATGACTACTTTCACAATTGAGCAAGCCACATACATGAACCGAAACCTTGGCTCCTTCACCGTACCTGCAGGCTCCCTCGCCGTCTTCCTCTTCCTTTCCATTCTCCTCTTTACATCCTTAAATGAAAGGGTCTTCTGTCCCATCGCTCGAAGGCTGACCCACAACGTGCAAGGAATCACGAGCCTTCAGAGGATTGGCATCGGCCTTCTATTTTCCGTGGCAGCCATGGTGGCAGCAGCTGTTATGGAGAAGCAGAGGAGGGAAATGGAGGTTGAAAAGAATACCTTCATCAGTGCTTTCTGGCTTGTCCCTCAGTTCATACTAGTGGGTGCAGGAGAAGCTTTTGCTTACGTTGGACAGCTCGAGTTTTTTATCAGGGAGGCACCGGAGAGGATGAAATCAATGAGCACAGGGCTCTTTCTGAGCACACTATCAATGGGGTTTTTTGTTAGCAGCATTTTGGTGTCGTTAGTGGATGATGTAACTAAGGGAAGCTGGCTTAAAAGCAACTTGAATGAAGGGAAGTTGGAGAACTTCTACTGGATGCTTGCAGTGCTAGGAGTTTTGAATTTCTTAATTTTTCTTGCTCTAGCAATGAAACATGAGTACAAGGTTCATCAGTATGCCACCCAGTGTAAGAATGTGGGGGAGCTTGAGAGTTGGAAGGAGTGTGCCTAGGGAGAAAAACAAGCGCAGAAATCAGGAGACTTCTCATGTTAGCACATTATCGGGAGTGAAAGATGTATTCCTAATTGTTGAGTAACTGACTTGCGATTTCACAATCACAATTTCACACACTGCATGAATGGATACAAAATTAAAAATCATATGTTGCACTAATTGTTCGGTTTTAATACATTCCAGCTAAGGTCCATGCGTTGAATCTATGATGCCACATTACCAAATCAGTCTTTGTGCTCTAGGAAGATGACCAAAAAGAACATATCAGAACTACCCGACTGTCTACAACTATGCATGTGGCAAGACAGGTGCTCATTGATACCAAGCACCCAAGGAAGTTCGTAACTGCAAATAAAATAGTATGGGCAACAAGTGCTTTCCAACCTGCGTATGATGAGAGCAATAAAAAACAATGGGACATAAAGATTACCAACATGTTCTGATACTGGATAGATTAGAAACCAAATTAAGGAAAGAAAATCAGAAAGTAAGAACTGCCTTATGATATCCCCTCCCACATCCGATACCCAACTAATTTGAAGTTGATTCACGAAGCCTCAAGGCTCATTCCTTGGCATTTTTCATTCATGAGATGGCCAAAAAGAGATCAAGAAGGTTTCATTTTTTGGCCAACTCAAGCAGTTTGTTTGACAGGTGGCTGGGGTTGGGTCATAAAAGGTTTTCACGGCTGTAGCATGTCATTTACAGTGAGAAATGAAAACAACGCTGCTCAGAAAGAAAAATTAGAGCTGATACTGCACTATATCATAAATATTAAGCAGCATTCACAGGTTGATTTTGAAGGCAGATAAAGCTTCAATATATTTGTACAGGAACTTTAGTATTCAGAATGAATGCCATATGGGTTTTCTCATTCGGAGTTAATAGAAGCTAGCAATTGATCCTGATTTTGCACACCTGATTTTGCACACTTCACTATTAGGATAGAATCTGAAAGGTAGTGTGCCAAATTGTTAGCTATTTTTCATTATATGCTGTGGCTAGTTTTGAGAGAAATTGCAAGGTCATTTACAGTGTGTTATTTGTTCTGTCGGATTTGAAATAAAAAAGGGAGGGCTTTCTATCATGAGGAGACTGGCTTAGGAAAGATAAAAAAGGGGCATGCCTCATCAGGGTATACCTGAGTCAATTTTCTTTCCAAGGTTACTTTGCCCCTGCGGATGGAAATTCTTACTAAATCAATGACAACAGAAGACAGATAAAAAGTTAGACATATTAGTTTAGTGTGCTTTTTTAGTAACATCCCATACTGTTGCTTACTTGCTTCACTTTTCTCAATATTTTAAGAAACAATTTGGCAGACTTCCATATAATTACCTCAAAAAAAAGAAAGAAAAACTACACAAATAAAACAAACTGACCTTAAGACAATCCAGCAAGATGAGTAATAAGGAGGTCAATGACCAAATAAGGGCCTAGTACTTGATAGTTTGCCTAATTTTGTTTGTGGCCTTGAAAGTCTGTTCAGTTTCAATCAAACACAGCCGATTTGTTTAACCTAAATTAGAGAGAGAGAGAGAGAAAGAGAGAGAGAGAGAAACAACTTGCAGAAACACATAGCTAATTCAATAAACAGGAGTTATTGGCAGACGTGTTGCCAGCATTCTTCTTATGGTTGGTGTTTTCCATCTCATGATGTTTTGATCACACTTGTGAGGTTGCAATGCTTCTAAGGAAAGCCTGTGAAGTCTTCTGGTTCCTGGTATACGCTTCACCAATTTTTTTTTTAAGTACCACTCACAAATGTTAAATTGAGATTCTGCACTGCTCAAAAGTATCAATGGAATACTTTTATATCCATCGAAAGAGTACCTTCATGCATTGGAAAGTTTTCAAACAGTCCTGGAAAAAAGCATAATGAGATCATGATAGAATTGCAGTATCTGCTATATCCTATAAAATTCAGAATAGCACTCGTGCTCTCCCCCTTTCACGGCAAGAACAGGCAGCAAAATGAACTGTAGAAATTATTAGTGACAGTTTTCCAGCCACTCAATTGTAAAATCTATTCCTTGGATAATTCTTGTACCCTTCTTCTTTTCGGCAGCCAATATGCAAGTTGACTGATCTCAAAAAGTCATTTAACTGCTAAAAACACATATTAGAGCACCAAGGAACTATGATCATCAAGTGATTCAATGTTTTTCAGTTTTCAGCTTCCCTGTCATGCAATAGCAACTGGATGTAAATCGGATAGTGCGTGTGCAAGATGAATACGATCAAAATTGATTTCATCTATTTACAAAGCACATAACAACCAGAGAAGCATTCACACGGAACAACCCGAGAGGCATTCACCCAAACACCCTTAAAGGCATGTTCATATGAACTGCTTCAAGCAAGATTTAACTAGTGGAAAAATATCAGATTTATATTCAGCAATAGCAAATAGCTCCATCAATACAGCAAACTCAATGCACGTGAAAGACACATGGAGCCCATGGTATAAGCTGTGAATTCTATTTAGAAGATTGTAACACAGAAACCTCAAAACTTCACAAGTTTTAAATTTCCTATGCTAAGGAATGTCACATGTTCAAAAAAGGCTTCTGCAATATGGTGGACCAATGTGCACCAACTTCAAGGCAATAATCTCACATTTAATTGTGTTAAGTACACATTTCTATTAATTTAAACCCTACTACCATGTCACATTACGTTTAAACATTACGAATGTAAATAATATGTTATTACAATGCCTCTTGATAGTTGAGTTTGTCCTAGATATGTATCCATAAGCACAAATACCATATATACTAACACTAACATATCTCAGTACAATTGAAATGGGACAACTCAGAATTCTGTTTCCCATAATTTTGGTTCAAACTAAGATGCCACAGACTTGCAGTTTTGCCTCAGCTCAAAACTCTAACAATTCAATTGATGGAAGAGAACCAAATGATAAAGGAGGGAGGCCAGCAGAAACATTAAAATCCACCCTATTTTGGAAATTCTTGAATTCAAGAGGGGAAGGAGAATTGAAGAGTGGAGAACAATTTCTTTGCTCCCTGAGGACAGGTAGCCTTTTTTTGGTTTCCTGAGGAGTCTTGTTCTCAATAATTTTCTTCTCATTCTCATTTGCACCCTTCATATATAAATAAGATCCATTCGATTTTTTTTTTCCTTACAAAAATGGAGGAAAGCATTGCCAAACACCCCCCCCCCCCCTGACTTTCTTCCAAAACAGCACATACCCTTCTTCCCTGTGACTCATCCAAATGCGCAGAATTCCTTCTCTTTCTTTCACTCCACTCCCATTTTACCTTATCATCTCCTTGCACTCTAAACTCTACAAAATGAAGATATTTTACATAGCCTTTTCCATTTCGTTGCATAGCGTTATTCTCCATTTATGTCCCACCGAAGGTTGGTTGGAACATGTAGCACACGCACTTTTGGCTGGTTGATGTGAAGTTTAATGCAGCAGAATCAAAAGACAAACACGCCATGAAATTATCATATTTCATATTGCATTTTCCAATATACTAAACTGCAATATTCTTTGCTCTATTCAACCAAATATATGGTAAATACCTACACCATATTCCACTACCACCTGTCCCCTATCCGAATCTCCGTGCCTACGACCTCCTAGAATTACTCAATGTGAAGAACGACAAAAGAAGAAAAAGGTACCCAGCAAATAAATCTTATTCCCTCGCATTCTCGTATTTATGCAAAAAAAAAAGGGGTGGTCAAAAAGTTATTGCACAAAAATTGGTAAATTTGATCAGTGGCATCAAAATAACAAAAGATAAAATCACAAGAACCAAGACGATGGCATCAGATCAGTCACAGAAGAGAAAGAACATACAACTTAAAGAGAATGGGGACCTGAATGATCCGCAGCCGTGGCGAAGTGGAGATGGATCGAGGGTGGGAAACTGTTGGCGAACTAGCAAAGTGGGAAGGAGCTCATTTCTCTGGATTCTCAGTAGCCGTTGGTTTCGTGAAAGGCCCACATGTCCCATTGAGCCTGTCTTGTACCCCAACCATATGAAAAGCCATATGGATCCGCTTCAATGGGCATACTTAAAAAGTAAGTGTGATGTCCCACATCGGATAGAAAAAAAAATAAAACATATTTTACAAGTCGTGGAGACCTTTTTCTTGTAGACGTATTTTGGGGGCCGTGGATATACCAAGAACAAAACCGTGCGGGTTGTATGTGGCTTGGGACGTCATGAAGTTTCTCCGGCCCAAAGCGGACAATATCTACAGGCACATTGCCAGGAAACTTTACAAATGGTATCAGAGCCGGGGCCCGATTCGGTGTGCCACCGCAGACGCTGGGCTCCCTAAGGGGGGTGGATTGTGATGTCCTATATCGGATAGAGAGGGAAACGAAGCGTGCTTTATAAGCCGTAGAGACATTTCCCTTGTATACGTGTTTTGGGGCTGTGGCCCTGCCAGGAACAAAACCGTGTGGACAATATCTACAGGCGGATTGCCCGAAAACGTTACAAATTATATTAGAACCAGAGCCCGATTCGGTGTGCCAGCGCGGATGCTAAGCTCCCTAAGGGGGGTGGATTGTGATGTCCCACATCGGATAGAGAAGGAAACAAACCGTGCTTTATAAATCGTAGAAACCTTTTCCTTGTAGACGAGTTTTGGGGGCTGTGGCTCTGCCAGGAACAAAACCGTGCGGGCTGCGTGTGGCTTGGGACGCCGTAAAGTTTCCCCGGCCCAAAGCGGACAATATCTACATACGAGTTGCCCGAAAATGTTACAATAAGTGCATCAGAATATCCGTGTAAGTCAAATTCAATTAGAAAAAAAGTTCTTTTTTTATGAATTTTTAGACTTGGTGCCAATTGATAAGAAAGACATTGACCAAAAAAATATATGAAGGTAAACTTTATATTTATAATATTAAAAAAATATATTAATTTTATATTTTTATTTATCTGAAATAGTTAATGACAGAAACATGATTTGAACTCGTAATAATTAAAAAAACTCAATCTACGTTATTTCTTGGTCCTTAATTGTATAATATTTAAAAATCTCATTCAATATTATGTCAATCTTTCTTAATCTATTTTAATGTGTCAAATACTTATAAGGTATTTTTATATACTTTTAAATGATGAAATATTTAATTTATTATTTATATTAATTAATCTATATAAAAATAAATAATTAGGTATTTAATTATAATAATAAATAAATAGATAGATATATTAATCAATAATGAAAAGAAATAATAAAATAACCCAATAACAAGCCATTGTAGTAACAAAATTTGAAGCAGAATTGATTTTTTTATGAAATTAAGCATGTCTAAAAACACACGAGGAGGCTAATTACATATTTTTTCCAAGATGTATAGATTAAAAATATATTATAATAGTAAGAAATTCATCATTAAACATACGAGAAATTAATAAAAACCTTGATTTATGTGAAAAATTAGCATATGTAGAATTATAATTCACCATTGAAATAATCCGGTGCCATATAACATCCGGAATTAATCGCAAAGATCTGATCTTCTGTTAGCATTGGGCAATGAAGAGCAGTCTAATGTTCCTTGCAAGAAGTGCTGTAGCTTCAGCTCAAAGTCGAGGCTCCACGTTCCGATTCTGTTGTTTACCTCCATCATCTGCTTCTCCTCCTCCCAACAAGAAGCTCTTTGTCGCTGGTCTCTCTCTATCCACCTGCAGTTTTATTATTCTTCTGTTGAAATTATGACTAAATTCTTGACGTGGGTTTGGTAGGATTATCATGGTCAGTTGACGAGAAAACGTTGCTTGATGCTTTCTCTAGTTTTGGAGATGTCACTGAAGGTACAGTGAGCAAAATGGGTACATTTCATTATGCGGTTCTTGTTTACTAGTCGTTCGTCGATGACCTGTTTGATAAAATGTCTGACTGGAGAACGATAATAATAAGAATTCAAACTAATTCATCATATAAAGTCGATATTATGCTAAGAATTAGTATCAGGCGAATCAACGATCGAAGGGCATAAGAGACTGTAGTACGAATTTGATGTATTTCATTTTGTGTTGAAATTGAAAAAGAACAGCATCGTTTTTTGTGGGATGTTTTTTTTTAAAATCAGAATCCTGACTGTATCATCTCAAATAACTGAGGATCCATATTTCACAAGCAACTCAAATTTCATAACTTCCATTAGGTTAGTTTTTTTATGTTTTTATTTTTTATTTTTTTGGGGCAGGGGGAGAGGGTGTTGGTGCGAGGGGATAGCCAATTATGGTAACACTGGTTTGAGCACATTCCTTTATATCTGATGTTGCTAAGTGCTAAGATGAAAAAATCAAGTAAGGGTTGTGCGATATTCACATGAGAGTCGGCCGAGGATCATTCAAGAATGCTACAAGATCTTGCAAGGTTGGCTAAGTGTTGGATGAGGGACAGCTAAGCAACAATAGGTTCACCGGAGGTTCGTACGAGGTGCGGTCAAGCAAAATGCTTTTTTAATGAGCGAGTGATATCTACGCCTGATGAGCATTTATGCACAAAAGGAGCAGAATGGGCATGCTTGAAGGGTGTTCATGTGCCGTTTGTCCAGTGAGTTCGCACCTCATAGGTACTCATGCGCCGATGCTGCTATAAAGTTATGCTTAGGGTATCTAAAATTGTTCGCTATCAAGTTCTATTCTTCGCTAATGTTGGGTATATTACTCTAATATTGTTTTTAAGGACGTATTATCACTTCATTGCTCATTTTTTCAGTGTATTTTTCTCTTATGAGTTGTTAGGTGTGTTGAAAATTGTATTCAACCAACCATCTACACGAATTGTAGCGAAGGAATTTCGGAGGAGATTATTTTTATAAATGGTATTTTATGGTAGATCTATTTAGAATTTGTCCCGTGATTTTTTCATTGATTTGAAAGGATTTTTTACGTAAAAAATCGTAGAGTAATGTTTTGTTTTTGTGCTCAAATGCTTTGTGATTGATGTTTGATGAGGAGGTTTGAGTTTGTTCTGTTATGCTGGTTTTGTTTGAGCTAAATTCCAACAAGTAGTATAAGAGTATAGGTTCTTCCAAATTGTGAAAGCTACGATTTGATGGCATTGACGTCGAGGAGCTTGCCATTTTGCGTTAAGCAATTTAATGGGTAAAATAGTTTAATTCTTTGGCAAAAAAGAGTTAGGAATATTTTGACCTAAAAAGGAATGGTAAAAACACTATGAAATAAGGAATGCAAGTTAGAGAAAAGGAAGGATGATAAGTGACAAAATATGAGAGATTTTGTTAATTGTATGATCAAGTTATATTTCACAAACAATACTCTTCAAAAAATTATTGGCTTGTCGGATTCAATGAAGATTTAAATGAAATTTGAGGGCTGATACAAATTCAAGTCCTTGACAATAAGGTTACATGTGAAGAAGTTTTATGGCCTTCGGTTATCGAAAGGAAGAAACTTTGAAAAATAAATGGACGTATTCAATCAGATTTTAACGTTTATGTCGGCATTTAATGAGAAGATTAAAGATGAAGATAAGGTATTGATGCAATTGGCTTCTTTGCCTACCTTGTATAATTATATTGTCACAATGCTACTATCTAAGAAAGGCATACTCAATCTTGATGAAGTCATCACTTCTCTGCTTATGAATGAGTTTAGGCAGAAGGAAAGTGATGAGGTTTCGAGGGAGCCGAGTCTTATTTACAATCGGTCAGAGGCACAGGAGATCGAGAGATTGAGACAGCAAGTCAGAAAAGAGAAATAGTTGGTCTATGCTTCAATATATCAAATGTGTGGCAAGAAAGGTCATGTGAAATAGGATTACTTTAAAAGAAAGTATGAGAAGGAGGGAGGTAGTGAGCAACAAGAGAAGAGGGATCATGGCAGAAATGATCAGAATTTTATCATTTTTTGTGGAGATTTTTTGGACATCGACACAGGGAAGATATCAAGTTTTATGGGCAACGATATGAGTTGGATAATAGATAGTGGCTTCTTACACCATACGACATCGAAAAAGTTCTTCTTTACCTTCTATACATTCAGAGAATACAAAATATTGAAAATTGGTAAAGATGGCTCATCGATGGTAGTTGGAATTGGGGAAGTTAGCTTGCAGATAATTAACAAAACGAAGCTTGTGTTGAAGGGCATGCGATATGCCTCAGATAAATAGTTGAATGGGATTTCAACTGGAAAATTTGATGAGGAGGGCTTTTGCATGACGTTTGGAAAATGCCAATAGAAACTCATTAAAGTTGCATTAGCTATGGCAACGGGAAGCAAATATTTGTGCCGATACTTGATAGAAGTTTTGATTGCCAAAGGCAACGCATATGTGACCTATGGCAACCCAAGCCTGAATACTCAAACACGAGGCTCGAGCCGCACACGCGGAACTAAAAATTTAAAACCAAACATAACCATCTATAATCTAGATCATTTCAAATCTTTCAATATTTAACTACATCATGATAATTCATCCATCATCCATACAGATATATTAAAGAAGATATAAACTCAACAAAAGAAAATACATAAG
The DNA here is from genome assembly GCA_028571085.2 of Nepenthes alata. Lineage (NCBI taxonomy): Eukaryota > Viridiplantae > Streptophyta > Magnoliopsida > Caryophyllales > Nepenthaceae > Nepenthes > Nepenthes alata. Next base: position 17,357 of record JAOVVI020004643.1, read on the forward strand.
TCTCAATAACAGATTAAATCTCATCATCTGACTAT
>JAOVVI020004644.1:0-17389 GCA_028571085.2 Nepenthes alata
ACTTCTTGGGCTGTTCGGACACAGCCGAGTTTTTAATACGACCTCTTGGACCACTCGGAGATAGCCGAGTTTTTAATACGACCTCTTGGACCGCTCAGACTTGACAATTCTCGCATTTTCATACGAAATCCATGGCGTCATGCTTCATGGTTGGCGAGTAGTACCCTTACTTCATCAGCTTGAACGCGAGGTTCTTGCCCCTAATGTGGGATCCACAAATCCCGAGGTGTACATCTCCGAGGGTAATCAGCCTCTTCTAGGATAAGGCACCTCAGGTAGGGGCAGAGAATCCTCGGCAATATAGTCGACCGTCCATGACAGTATACCACCCTGCTGTCTTCCTGGTTTCTTCTACGTCCTTAGGCAGTCCCATCAGACAGGTACCTAAGGTAGGGAGTGTCCAGTTGTTGGCCTCGGATATCTACATCACTTTTGTCTCGGAGTCTTTCACACTAGATTTGTTGAGGACCTCATGCGTTCCTCGGACATATTGCTCTGGGTCTCCTGAGGCTGCTGCTTTTGCAAGCTGGTCGGCCCTTGCGTTCTCTTCCCACGGGATTTGGACCATTTCTACCCTCTCAAAGGCTAACATGAGCTCTCGAGCCTTTGAAAGGTACTTGGATAGTCATGGGCTATTGGCTTTGAAGTTTCCATGAACTTGATTGACGACCAGCTCGGAGTCGCTGTAGGCAATCAGGTCCTTGGCAGAGCACTCCTTTGATAACCGAAGTCTTGCAAGCAGAGCCTTGTACTCCTCCGCGTTGTTAGTCGCTAGGAATCCGAGGACCATTGAATACTTTATCTTTGATCATTCAGACGTCCTCAGCACAACGCCAGCTCCACAACCATCTTTCATTGACGAGCCATCCACATGCAGAGTCCAGATCGCTGGGCTATGTAATTCCTCAGCATCACAAGTGTCCGAGGAGTTCTGAGTTGGTGTCGTGGTTTCGAAAATAAAGTCCGTCAGGGCTTGACCTTTTAAGGCAGACCTCAGGCGAAACTCTATGTCGAATTCACCCAACTTAATGGCCTACTTGACCAACCGTCCCGACGTTTCTGGCTTTTGCAGAATCGCTCTTAAGAGCTGGTCTGTCAGGACGGTTACTTTGTGTTCCTGAAAGTATGGTCTCAACTTCCAAGTGGAATACACGAGCGCTAGAGCCATCTTTTCTGCGTGGGAATACCTTGTCTCAACATCAGCCAAGATCTTGCTGATGTAGTACACGGGCCGCTGCCTGTCGTTCCGCTAAATGACCAAGGCTGAGCTCAAGGCTTTGTCTGAAATCGAAAGGTATAGGTACAACTCCTCACCTGTTTGGAAAGAAGTCAATAGAAGTGGGTTTGATAGGTACTCCTTAAGTCCTCAGAAGGCTTCTTCGCAGTCGGCTGTCCATTGGAAGCCGTTAGCCTTTGTCCCTCTCAGGGCCTTGAAGAACGGCAAGTACTTCTCGGCCAACTTGGCCAGGGAGCATGACAGCGCTACTAACCTTACTGTGAGCTTTTGGACTTCCTTCACGGTCCGAGGGGATTTCATATCAAGGATATCCTTGATCTTTTCTGGATTTGTTTCAATTCCTCGGTGCGAAACAATGTAGTCCAAGAACTTTTCAGATGTCACTCCAAATGTACACTTGGCTGGATTGAGTTTCATCTGATACGTTCTTAGGATATTGAAGGTCTCATCCAGATCTTGGATGTGGTGGTCGGTTATTTTGCTTTTGACGAGCATGTCGTCCACATGAACCTTAATGTTCCTTCCAATCTAGGCCTCGAATATTTTATTCATGAGTTTCTGATAAGTAGCACTAGCATTCTTGAGGCCAAAGGGTATGACTTTGTAACAGTATGTCCCTTGGTCCATCATGAATGACGTGTGCTCATCGTCTTCGGGACTCATCCTTATTTGATTGTAACTCGAGTACGCGCCCATGAAACTTAGAAGCTCGTGGCTAGACGTCGAGTCTACAAGCGAATCAATCCTCGGGAGTGGGAAGCTATCCTTTGGGCATGCTTTATTGGCATTCGTGAAGTCCACGCACATCCTCCACTTTTCGTTATTCTTTTTGACCATCCCAACGTTGGACAGGCAGTCCGAGTAGTGCACCTCCCTTATGAATCCCGGGTCCAGAAGCTTCTTTACCTCCTCTCGAATTACCATAAGTTTTTTCACTGAATAGTTTCTCCTCTTTTGCCTAACGGGCTTATGATTGGGATCTAGGCCCAATTTATAGATCATTATTCCAGTTGATATTCCTGGCATGTCGCTCGGATTCTAAGCAAAGACGTTCGAGTTATTGCACAGGAAGCTGATAAGCTGGTCTCAGAAGGCTTGAGGCAGAGAACTTCCTATCTGGATAGTCTTTTTTTGATCTCTAGGGTCTAGAAGGATTTGGTCGATGGCTTCTCCAGACTCGGCTCGTTGCAATGCCGTCTCATCACGGAAGTTTAAGTCTTCCATGGGTTGAGGAAGAGGAGTCTGAGTGAGCTGGGACTTGTAGCACGTTTGTCTGGCAGCCTGATCCCCGCGGACCTCCCCAACCTGTATAGTGTTGGGAACTTCATCTTCAAATGTGGGATTAAGGTCACAGTCCCGAAGGCAGCCAGACAAGGGCGTCCGAGGATCGCGTTATAGACCGAGGGCAGGTCTACTATTAGGAAGGAAAGGGTTTTTGACGATGTCCTCGGATGGGTCCCTAATGTGACCTTAAGTTGGATGACTTCCTGCATTGGCACTAGCTCGTTGTCCAGCCCATAGAGGGATCCTTCAGTTGCGATTATCTGGCTTCTTTTGAGCCATAATTTAAAGAAATCATTGAGATAGATAATATTGTGCGAGCTTCCATTATCAATAAATACTTGTTTCATGTGATAGTCTAAGCTATCGTTAGAAACGAGTGCTGTTACAACTAAGGGGTCAGAATGGGGAATGTTACATGGGCCATATCTTCGTTATAAAAACTAATGACCTCATTATTAGATTTTACCATAGGTTTCTTATTCTTCGCCGTTGGATCTTCCTGAGCGCCGCCTCCGACCGGGCGGGTGGAAATCATGTTGACCACCCCCACGGCCACTCTGCTTCTTGGCTGGTCAGCCTCTCCTGCTTCTGCTTTTCCGCATGATTGTCCGGGTCTTTGTAGGAAGTGGTTGAGGAGACTTCTCTTGATTAGCTCCTCAATTTCCTTCTGCAATGTCCTGCAGTCCTCAATACCATGGCCTCCACAACTGTGGTAGTGACAATATTTAGACTGATCACCACCTTCTGGGTTTTTCAGCACCTTGGGCCATCTCAAAAAATTTTCATTCCGAATTTGCATCAAAATGTTGGAACGCAAGTCGTTCAAGGGAGTAAAGGTTGATGGGCCTGTACTTACTGTGGATGTTCTGATCGGACTTCTGGTGCTTCCTGGGTGCCCGGAAGTCTTGTCGGCCTTCGTGCCTTCTTTTTTCGTCCACTGTCCTCGGAGGGAGGCTCTCCACCTAGACAGGTCTCTTCGCATCGTTCGCTTCTTTGTTCGCAATGTATGCTCGCGCTATACTCTCGGCCTCCCTGAACGTCTGCGGATCCTTGTGCACGAGGTGCTTAAAGAAGCTACCTCCCTCCAAAGCGGATAGGAAAGTGGTAGCTTGACCCCATCAGGCAGCTTCAGGATCTGCCTTGCCTCGAATATGAAGCGGGGAAGAAAACTCTTCAAGCTCTTCCTAGCCCCTTGTTTCACGCCAGTAAGTTGCCATGGTTGCTTCTCGATCCTCCAACTGGAAGCGAACTGGGAGAGGAAGGCTTCTACCAACTCGTTGAATGAGCGGATGGAGTCCACAGGCGTCTCGTAGAACTAGATCCTTGCATCTCCTTTAACCGTCAAGGGGAAGTATTGGCATATCGTTGTCTCATTCAAGCCTTGAAGGCTTAGATGCTCACGGAAGTGATTCAAGTGGTCCATTGGATCTATATTTCTATCGTAATCGTCGAGATTTGGCATTTTAAACTTTGAGGGAAGCGGCCTCGTCCTAATCTTTGTTGTGAACGGAGATCTGCAGAGGTCAGCGACTCCTCCCTCAGCGTCGCCAAAGACTCGGCGAAATACCTTATTGAGCTTTTCTTCCACCTGAGGCGATGCCGTTATCTTCTTCTCGTTGAGGTAAGTCATCTACTCGTAGGGGTCTTGCGCAACTTGCTACCCCGGATGGCTTTTAGCCCTCGGAGGGACCTCTTCGAGAGGGGCTGCGTCCTGAACGGCGCGCTCCTGGCTATCCGGACACAGCAAGGGTTTCGCCTCTTTGGGCTTTCCTCCTGTATCTGAGGGCCTAAGCGCCCTTGAAGACGCGATGAGGCTCTGCTACTCAAGGCAACTTGTGTCTGAGGGGCCTTGTGCTGAGCTGCTTGTTTGTTGGGGGTGTTTCTTCCTTTTTTCCATCTTTTGGGATATCGTGGTTTGAGAGGCCTTAGATGGCGATTCCTTCATCCGAGCGTCCATCTTTGTACAAATGCTCTGGATGGCTTTGGATATGTTGACCATTCTCAGTGCTAGCGTCCGCACATAAGGATCAGAACGATTTTTCACCCTGCCATAGGGTGCAGGGCCGTTGCCACTCAAGCACGCTTCTCGGACAGGAGCGCTGATCTGTCCTCGAGTGTTCACCATTTTTTGAGTTTCTTGGGGAATGTGCTGAGCTGACTTTTTGTTGCGATTCCCACATCTCTTTCTCTATTACTGCTAGCAAGAGTAAATGCTGGGATCATCTGTTTGGTAAACAGTTAATGTATTCATAGTGGTCGAGATTCCCATGAGATGAGTCCACGTGGCGCTAGCGTGTGTAAGGGATTCTACCACCAACTATGTAAGTTTCTTTTGCCGTGTCTGAAAGGTTGCGTACACGCCTGTCTGGTGTGACGTTTTCTCTGCAGAGTTGCGTGCTCTGCTGGCCATCATTCCTTTTGCAGTCTGATAGGATCAGCCACCAGATCCCTGGCATGCCGATTTTGCAAACAGGGTGCCGTTCGAGGCCCATTTTGGTCTGAACGGACTTTAAGTCCATTACAATGCATGGACTAGTTCAGGAGCTTGGACCTCTTAGGCTTGCTGGGTGGGTCTCTATGGTATTAGGGCCCAACTCTGGGGAAATGGATCTTAGCGTGGGCATTGGGTATCAATACCCATCAGAATTAAAGGAGATAGTGAAGTACCTTTGAGTGACTTAATTTGGAGATTTCTTCCTTCTCATTGGAAAAGTTATCATCTTTTCATTGTTTTTTTTGGAAAAGTTTCAGTCATTCTCTGTATTCATTATCCTCAATCTTCTTGTAAGAAAATCAACACAGAAGGACTGAATTGGCTTCTTTCAGCTTTTGTCTCTACAATTCTACTGTTACTTTCTTATTTCATTCTTGATTATCTTAATCCGTGAGTCTACTGCAAGGGTGAATAACTCTGCATGCCTCAAATTCTGCTACAGCAGTTGATGCTCTCATTGCAAGACTTGAAATCCAGAAATACCACAAAATCAGAATTCAGACTGAATTCTGTTTCTACAATACAACATTCTGCCACTACAATTTGGTTATGATACTACAATCCAGATATGCACTATAGCCTTATGAATCTGCATACCCTCTTTAACTCTTGAATCAATTCCAAAAATTCCTATACAACACTATACAATTCTAATTATCAGGACATCAGAAAGAGCCTGCATTAGCAGCAGGGCTTATATTCTTGCTGTCTAAACCTTCTGTGTTGCAATTACATTTCTGTAGTAGAATCTAAAATTTTCTTCCACACATATCAACTACTGTCCCTAATTAGGACATCTAATTATTGTTTCATTCTTGTTCATCACTTACACTCACTGCATTCTGGTCTCTTTATCGAGAATAGTGAGGCTTGATCACTTTGTAATTTGTACATATTCTAGCAACACCACCCTTCAGATCTCATCTGAAGTTTCCAAATCTGAGCCACGAACCTCTGATTCTCAAATCACATTTCACTATTCCAGCCATTCACTCCTATCCTTCCTAGGTGTCTAATTCAACAAATGGCTTGAGGCAGCTCATATATCCTGAATTCATCATGAATACATCATCGTCATCCCCTGAAAGCTACTGCCACATGTAAGAATGAAGACCACAGGCATTTTTGTTGCTCAATTCAATAACATTACATTATTTGCAGCTCTAACAATATTATGTTAAGTGTTTGATCCTTTTGGCAATATCGACAACATGCAATAACTAGTTCAAGCATCCAGGACCAAAGCATTCTTTCCACATGACAAATTATGGTTTTGCTAAGCTCTCCTGTTCCTTCATGACAGTTATTAATATGATAGCACCACCATGTGCATCAAATTTTTAACACAAGCAATGGCTCACAATGCTCCAGAATTTCCAAAGATACTTTGAGCTTCCACATTTATGGACACACCAACCAGATTCTGAGCCTTTTGGGACAACGACAGCCTACAAATGTGGGGTGTTCAACAATTGAATGATGAATATGGAGCTCATGGTAGTATCTCCTATATGCATGTGCATTCACAAACAGATTTGCCAGCTATCATCCTGTATAAGACACCATAGAAAGCTAGATGCACAAAGAATATGTAGCATGGAGGGATTTATTGGCAATGCTGCATGGACAATCTGCAATTCCAGAGGAAGACCAGTCCTTGTTTATGTGAAACAGAATCTTGATTCAACCATCAAAGCTGCCATTCCTCCTTTATCCTTCATATATCAAATGACATTACAGGATATCATTTCTCAATCATGCAATCCACAATCTTCAGCTGTAACTTCAGGAGCCAAGAGCACCAATCAGCAAGGAGACAATTTTGCCAGCTTCCATGTCCCTCAGTCCATCTACTACGCACTGGATCACAATCATAAGGATGCATCTTCTAAACAGGCAGATGCAGAGGCAGTAACTGTCCACAAGCCCCAGTAGATGTCACAGCAGAAGAAATCCAGATGGGATACCGTTACACTGCAACAATAAATGGATTTAAGGAATAAACTGTCACATGAGTCTCTTCAGTGACATTACAACAGAAACACTCTGAAACCAAATCCTCTCAGCAGCAACATCAAATTTCAGATGACACACAGAACAATCAGTCCATGCTAGGTATAATGACATCTCAAAGTGCAAACTACTTTCTACTGCAACATCAGGCTTCTTCAGTCACAAACCAGATTTTCTGTTATTCATCTATTTTGTATGCACCAAAATCAGGAATCAGGAAACGTAAGCAACTAATACAAGGCAACAGTACATACAGGAGTCATCATTTCAGAAATCCAAGGGACAATAATGGAGGTATAAATAATATGGTGATGGTCTTCAAAAACACCTAATTACAGCATGACAGATTAAATTTCCAAACACAATGATGAATTCCAACTGGATCTTATTCTTCCTCTTCTGTTGCAATCTAAAAGGTCGAATTATCATCAACAAGTCTTCTTCCATTCGAGTACAGCTTCATGGTGATCAAGAGACTGACGAATTTACTTACAAACTGACTATTATATTTGAGAAAGATGCGTCCTGTCATATTAGTTACAGTATGTTAGTATGGACTAACAATAGTTGTTATCTAGTTCATCTTTGCAGTATTATTCAAAGAAAGGAACAATGTCAATAAATGCAATCCACAAGAGAACCATTTCCATCCAATCCTTGAGGACAAAGATGCTCTCAGGTGGAGTGTTTGTTATGTAATCATCAAAGGAAGTAATACCCTGACAGCAACAATACATGGAAGCCAGCCAGATATAACCAGGATTGAAGAATGAGTCATTTTATGATCAAAAGAGAGGTTAGGCAAGTAGGGGGGTTGTTAACCTTGAGTGGCTAATATTATAAAAGTAGTTAAATTAGTTATGAAGAGACTTCAGATATGTAAGGCCATGTTTCTATTGTAATAATCAAATTGGATGAATGGTGTGGATGATATGAGTTTCTAGGCCTTGGGTTGACTTCTCCTCTTATTTCCCTCCTCTTTTCTTTAATTTTTGCCTTTCCTGCCCCCTTCTCTTCCTCAATTCCTTCTTTTATTCTTCTTCTCTAGTTGTGTGAGTCCATCTGGACTTATACATAACTAAATATTTTTCACATTTTCTCTAATGTTTGGCATGCACAGAATAATAAATCAATAGAAAATATTTTCTTGGTTAACTGAAAATTTCAACTTAAACTCTGGTAATGACTTCCTGTTCTGAAAACAGATAGCCTTTTATTGAACTATCCATTACTTACTATTGACCATCAAAATCTATTAATTTAAGTTTTTACCCAAAAATGGTGTCATTGCCTACCCACGATGCCCCAACTTGGTATTGGTCTCTGGCAGCAACACCTCGGGCCGCCATCATCAGTTGCTAGATGGCACACCAACTATCAATGATCAACAACCAGATGGGGACACCTCAAGCTACCATAGTTAGTCTCCTGCCATCGACATTCACTAGCTACGCCTTTTGTCCCACCATTAGTTGATTGATGGAACACCAACAACCATGATCAAACTGACCCGGTTGCCAGTCATCGTCCGATGACGCTCTAATCACTATTGTCATTTGTCAACCTGTTCGCCTTGATCCCACAATTCCACCTGCAGATGCCTTGACCACCACTGCTGGTCACTGGTCGTTAATATCCTCAACCCATACACTAGTTACTAGTGGAAATCACCTTAGGATACCCAGTTGGTTGCCAGACGGCATATCATGACCTTTGATTGCTAATTACCAAAGCCTTGACCATAGCCCCAGTCCTCTCTGTTAGTCACTGGTCATTAACACCTACAACCACACTATTAGTCAATGCTGGCGGCATCCCTTTCCTCACCATTGAACGGAAAATCACCATATCAAAGATTAATTGATGGTGAATGTAAATATTTTCTTGATAGTGAAATATAACTACCATCTGCAAAATATTACCATCATCTATACCTGTTCGCAAACATCCAGCATCATCAAACAGCGAAAAATATTTTGAAAAGTTGTTTTTGTTGAAACTCTTTTCTATGAGAAGTGTGGAAAATATTTTCCATTTGGTACATATTTTCTGCAAACAACTCTAGCCTAAATTCTCTTTTTGGGCAGTCTGGAATCCTTCAAGTTTGTTATTCCATTTATTTCCTGTAAATTTTCAGGTCTCCTGGGGATTCAGAAAATGAGAGGTGAAAGAAAATGTTGAGGGCCTTGAGACAAGTTAAGTTGAACGCATGTTTGTTAATCTAGAGAAGTTATCATCTCTCTCTTTTCCTTCTCTGTTTTATAGTACACTGATAGTACATTCAATTAAGCCTGGGTGAAAGTGCATATAAAAACTGGGAGAAAAGATGGCATCAGAAAGATAGCATCAGAAGGGGCAGAGAGGGAGAGGGAGATGACACTTCCTGTATGTCTGTTTATACTACTAAATGTACTTGAAATTATGTGCCTTAACTAGTTTTCTTGTCTTTCTTTTTAGTCGGTGAACAAGATATTGGGCATCTTATTATTCATTTGTACCCAATGGTTCTGTTATTGCTGTTTGAGCTAATGTATAAATGATTGTTTTAATTGTTGGATTTCTGTTTTATTGAGATTTACTCCTGCAAATCTGGAATACAAGTACAGTTGTACCTAGGCTCTCTCTTATGCAAACTTGACTTTAGGATACCATTTCCTGTATCTCTGGTGCTTGTTATTAAACGCCCAATCCCTTGTAGATTATTGCTTTGTCTCTTACACAGTGCATCAATTGTAAACATTTCAGGAGGTCTCAAGCTTAAGTGTAGAGCCCTGTGAAGATGAAACACTTATAGTTACAGCTTTTGAAATTGGAAAATCTGAGGTATTTTTAATTTACATTTGTATTCATTATTTTTTTTTAGTTTTTTGACTAACGGTTGAGGTTTTGCCAATTTTTCGTTTACAAGTGCAGATACCATCTTTTATCAGACGGGAGCTTGAGTTCCGCTTCTTGGCTGTATGTTCATCGCCTTTTCACAATTTCTGTACTTAGATTATCTTCTGAGGATTTCATTTTAATGCACCTATCTTATAGGTTGATACACTTGTTTTACTTTCAGGTTTTCCTTGAAACATTAGATGGGAAGCCATTTACTAATCGATCAGTGTGTTCAAACTTCAAACAATTTCTTCTATTATTCTTTTTATTTTTATTTTCTTCCTCAGATCACTTCAAATGCAATATAGGTTCTTTGTGCTCGCTATACTGATGAAGAATTTTTCAATGTAAAATGTAAAGGTAATCCCTTTATTCATCAAAATCTGAATGCTTTTTGTGAATAGGACATATGGTTAGACAGTAGGAATTTGCAACTGCTCATTGATCTTAGGCACTCATATTCCATTTCCATTTTCTGGCTGGAGCACATGCATTTCTATGTGAAATCTATTTTTTATATGCATAAATGCTTATTGACTTTAGTTCATTTGTTCCAGCAACATTGTTTTATTTTTCATTGTCTCATTTTATATTTAAAATCTGGATACGGGTGATTTCTTGACATGTTTGAAAAAAATAATGGGGTTGTGTATAAAGTTCAGGTCTGATTGAAACTTCCAGACTTGGCTTCACTTTTGTGGTCACAAATTGAAGACAAGGGATAGAAAGAGCAATTCATTCTCACAATGTCTTCTGTTCCTTTCTACTTTATAATGAGTGAAATATATCATAATGAGAAGACTATCTACTACCTGCAGGAAGCAAAGAAACATATTTCCAGCTTTATGGACAACATAACATTGGCAAGATTTGGAGGGATGATATCTTGCCTTGTCGAGCTTATCTTCGTCATTGGTATGCTTACTGATATAGCCTTTTCCAGTTCATAAATGAAAATTCAAGCCTTAAAGAAATTTTGGTTGCATTATGGTCAGCTTCAGTTTCATATCCATATGGCTACCAACATGCATGTGCAAATACATAGCCTCTTCTGGCATTGATACATTTTTCAGAGTTTTATGCTAAGCGAAATGAAATTCTGCAGTGTATTGGCATCAAAGAACATTGGATGTGTAGCCTACAACAACTTTTTAGATCACACTTATCTTGGGGACCGGAAAACAACCATCCGAGAGTACTTGGAAACAACAGGATCAGGAATTATGGGAGAGGAGCCACCGGAATCCCTCAAGACCCGATATGGTGGTTGAGATCAACTAATTTGCCAACAAAGATTGCAATTAAATTGTTTGCCATTGGCTATTTGGAATTTCTACTGCAGGAAATCTGTAAGTCCCAAATCATGGGCTATTTCAAATTCTACAGAATTCAAAAAATCAACCTCAGTGTCACATTTATAGGTATGAAGAATTAGATTTTTTTTATCAAAAAAGGCATATACTGGGAGCTGAGAATTAAGAAATAGCGACCATCAAAGTCAATTAATGTAGATGTGTCGATTATTCTTTGGAAATCGTATGAGGAATCAATGTTCCATATATTCTCTGGGAGATCTTCCTAATCCATCACTCACTAGCGGATCACTCGTGCTTTCCACCAGCCAGTCTTAAGCCAACAAACAGTATCTTATCACATCACAAGCCATCAGGGAAGGGAAATCCTAGACTACCACTCGTTAAAATCACAAAATTAACATTAGGAATGACATCAATTTAATGACATTTCTTGTCTAAGAAAAACATATTTTTAAAATGAAAGTATGAATTGGACCTATGGTCCAATTTTTTAACAACACATTGGGCACTAAAACCGAAGGTCTTTGAATGCCCTTCTATAACTAGTTAATGAAGTCCGCTATTCCTTATAAGGAATAAAGTAAACCTGTCCGAATCAGCCAAGCCAACTTGAGTTAGGGAGTCCCAGTTTTGCTACGAAATGCATATTTTTGGTCGCAGTGTTTTATATTGCAACCTTGGTGCTGCATACAGTGAGACCCATACTCTTGTAGTGCAAAGTATTGTGTGTGTTGTGGGGAGGAGTATTGGCAATTATGAATATAATAAGGTGGAAAGTGCTGAGATTTGGTATTTGGGCTGGTCTTGTCCAAACACCATGTGGACTTTTGGACTAGAGCCTTGTTAGCTCTCTGGTGAAGCTATGAATCTGACTGCAGGAATTGCAGAAGAAAGATGATGATTAGGTAGAAATCTGTTAGGGATAATTATTCTTGAGAGCACATTGAGGGCTACCACTTATCTAATTGATTAGTAGTTGATAAAGATCTGCTTTCAGGAATCAATGTCAAGCACAATGAATATCACATTATAGTATGAAGAATAGGGTTTGACAACTAGCACTATGAAACAGAGATGACAATAGTGATGGAAATGCAAAGATAACAAGGAATCTCTAAAATAGAATTAGAGGATTGACTCTAAATCACCCAAACACACCTAAACAGAATTCTATGTTAGCTGAGAGAGAATGCCCCAAAGGATTCCAAGCATACAATCACCAATCAACAATTGTGCAGATAATAGATAAATCCATAATTTGGTTTTAGCCAGCATATCCAAAATAGATGATACAATGGTTGTATTTGACTCAATCGTTTTGGGAAAAGACCTAATTACATGGTTGCCCCTTTGTATGATTCCAACAATGCCCATATTGAAAAGGGACTACAACGTCACTGTTTGTTTCCCTGCATTGCGCACTTTAGGAGTGTTACTTGGTTTAGGATTGCATCCTCTGCGTTTGGGCTCTACAGACCACAGAAGTTCTGGCCTTGGTACTTTGATGCTACCAGGTTCCCTGATCTCAGATTCATCATTGGTCTAGCCCCAACTTGTTCAGACTTCAGGGCAACCCATGTCATATAGGTTTGTACTACACTTGGGAATGAGAGTCTCTATGACTATTTTAAAAAGCCCTTCTTCACAAATTGGGTTATCTTTCATAGTCGCCTCTAATGGAATTGCTACCAACCTTGTTAAATTCAAGCAATCGTAGATTAGCTTAAATCCAAATTCATTCACGATGTTAGGAGCTTTCATGTTAGTTAATTTCTATCATTGCTTCATTACAGGATTTATCACAATGTCATCTACCTCTCACTGAGTGCATGAAGAAAGTTGAGTTCCATCAGTTTCCTAATGCTGTGAGAGCTTTTTTAAGAGAATCGTAAAGAGAATGGTGAAACCCCAATCATGTAGCACCCTAACTATTTTCTAGTGTTTAAGATAGAATTTGATGCGTTTGGTGTATGTGCTGAAGGATTCCTTAGTCAGGACCATATCCTATTAACTACTTTAGTGAAAAGTTGAGTGATGCCGAGCAACGGTAGTCTACTTTTAAAAAGTTTGTATGTAGTTGTATAGACTGTGTCGTTAGTATCATTATTTGTTAACTCAGGTGTTCACCCTTTACTTTGATCATGAGGGCCCACATTTTTTTAAATACCAAAAGAAATTGAACCGTAGGTATGGTTGTAGGATTGAATATTTTCAAGCCTATTATTTTTCCTGAAACATAAGTAGTCTAGCAAGATCTTTCTAACTTTGCAGGACTAGCAACTTAACACCACTGATAGCTTCTGCATTTAGGATGAGTATCAATTTAGCACTATAAGCAGCATAAGGAGTGCTTTATGTAATTAAACCAAAGATCTGAAGCAATGTCGGATGCAGTTGCACAATCTAAAAATGGAATAAGTTTGAGCATAGTTGAAGAGGCCAATGACATGCTTAACACTATTCAAGACTTGGTTCAAGATCACGAGGGTGGGAACTAAGTGCAAATGAAAGATGTAGTTGCAGGTAATCTGCAGTTATCAGAAGTTATAGAGAGTTTCTTCAATTGAAGGCTTAGATGCATTGGGTCTCTCTGGTTGTCCAAACACGGACTTCTTAAATGTGTCTTTCAAGAGTAAAAGAAGCTAGAGAAATATGTGGCCTCACCTCTATAGCTCTCCTTCTTGTATCCACAACCTCCAAGTCCTTTTTTTCTGAAATTGAGAACATACCTTTTGTACATGGAAAGAATGAACTAAAATGGCTATCTGTTACCTTGTCATTCTTGCATGAGAGACATTGGTTTCCCCGGTTTTTTAGCCTCTTTTGCCTTTGCCAATTGTAAAAATCCTCTCCTAAGCTGTGTCTTGTCTGAAAGAAGCATCCCTGGTGTGGGTTTGCTCTTATAAATCATCTTCGAAGGAAGGTCATCACATCCAAGTCCCAACTCATTGACTCATTTCCAGAAGGTGCCATAGTAGGAATATGTTGGACAGGTTCTCACTTGCTTTATCACTTCCCTGACCCTTTCCTCATCATCATAAAGTTTTTCAAGGATTTAAAATTCATTCCTCTTCTAATGACCACCCTTTATTAATTCAGGATTCATGTGGCTTTTCTTTATAGGGGTGCATAGGTTGGAGATGGAATGAAACCTAGAACTGACCAAACTACTGCTGGATCCATAAATTTGTCTGCATAACTGGTTGGAGAACAAAACTAGTCCAATCAACATCTTCATCTCCACTATTACCATTATGAACGCCTGCGCTTCATATAGTATAATTGGCCTAATAGCACCTTGTAATATTTTCCTTTACTTTTGAGCCATATTCTTTGATCACACAGGGCCTCTGAAGCATTTATCTTTTATCTTGCTCTAATCCAATGGATAATTTCCATATCAATTGCCCAGTCATCCAAACAAATGATCCAAGATGAAGTGTGGCCCAACATAGGAGGCTTGTCGCATTGTGGGTCAAATGTACAAAACCTTACATTTGCAAAAGTTATTTTTGTTGTTTGAATCGTTATCATCTAGCTTATAATAGAATGACCTTGTAAACACCAAGGCTCTCCCTTGTATTTGAAATGATTTCTCTTTGGTAAGTTTTTGGTCCCTAACCTCACATCTCACCATCTACTTCTTTGTTAATTTATTTATATTATATATATTTAATCTTTATTATACTTACTATTTAACCTCACCTCTCACCGGGTGTTGTTACATTTTAGCTTCCAAGCTTTCTCTAGAAATTTACAACTTGGCTTTAATTCCCCTGTTATTTCATCAATGTATTATGATTGGAAAATTTCAGTCTTTTCTACATTGTCCTTATACAAGTCATTGTTCGGTTATACATGCATACATACATATATATACATGCATACATACATATACATACATGTATATGTATATATGTGTATGCATATTTATATGTATCTGTATATATATGTATGTATATAGATAGAAAGATAGATAGATTAATGGATGCGCTAGAAACTCTTTTCTAATCCAAATTCTCCATAGTACTCTTATAGTGTATTGTATGCTTTCTCTAAGTTGATAAACACTATATAAAGGTCTTTCTGTCTTTTCTTAATGCTCCTAAGACAATTTAGCAAATAGATAGCTCCTATAGTATTTCTACCTAGCCAAAAGTCCAAATGAACTCTCTCATACACCCTTATCTTGCCTTAGCCTCCTTTCAATTTCTGTTTCCACTGATTCATCTTATGCCTCATCAACTTAATATCTATTTAGTTAACACAACTCTATATATTCCCTTTGTTCTTGTAAATTGATACCTATATTTTCTCAGTTCATTGTCATCTTGGTACTTCGGATTTTGGTAAATAATGTAGTCATCCCCAAAATTCTTTTCCGTATATATTTCCAAGCCCAATTCTGATATTTCCGAGTCTAACTGTTTCCTAATATTCTCCTTCTTTAGTACTTATTTATCTCCTCTCCTGGTACACCAATAATAAGATGACAACATTTACTGAAGAGCCACCAGGCTCCTTCACTCTATGATGTTCTCCTCTCCCAAACTATATTAGAAAAATTGAGAAATCAGAAATTTCCATCTTTTTTTCTGGAGTACTCATCTACGACAAGTGCTTTCTTATCATTTATGATACATTTCAATTTATTATAATATTATATTCTCCTATCTTAGGCCAACTAGTCTAGAGACATCTTTTTCTCCCTCTATGTTAAATCTGAATCCTCATATGCATTTGGTTTTGATTCTTCACCTCTTTCTTTGCCCCCTCCAGCAAATTCATCTCTCCAAATTCTTGTTATTTTTCTGTACCTATTCAATGTCTCACATGAATATCTCTTTGCAGCACCAAACTTCTTTGTGGCGTGATATGCTCCATTTTGATTCCCTAAAAAATCTTTTTGGCTTCTCTTCAGATACAATTGGCCATAAGATCACACATCTTGCTACTACTCCCTTTGTGATCCCAAGTGCCTTCCTTTGTATATATTCTCTAAAGAAATTTTTCGTTGTCACCCTTTAAGGCCCACATATTATTTCATAGTCAATTGTACATTGCCCTTTCTTTCTTTCATTTCTTAAGTTGCACGACCAAAGTCACGAAACAGAGTTATGTGGATTGTGGATAAGCTTCTTCCAGAAGTTGTCTTATAGTTCTAATATTCCTTGCTCTTTTTCCTCTAGATAAAATAGTCAATATGAGTTTTGGATGAGTCACTTTTATATACACTGGAATGTTCATCCCTCCTCTTGAAGAGTATGTTGGCCATTACAAGATCATACATCACAATGAAAATTAAAAAATATAATTTCTTTTATTTATTTCCACATATCCACAGCCTCTATGCACCTGCATATATCCATTTGCATCTTGTCCTAAATCGCTAGTTAGATCTCCTCCTATAAAAAATCAGCTCACTCTCTGGAATCTATTGGATCACCCCATCCAGTTCTCAGAATTTCACTTGCAATAGTTCACCTAACCTCAATGGGGGCACGTATGTACTAATGATATTTACAGTTTTGTCCCCTCCATTCCCACTTCTCTTGACACTTGCTACAATTTTGTCAACTCTACCAAAAATTATGCTAATTTTAGCTGTCTTTCAGAAAGTATCATAATTTGCATCCTGTCCCCTCTATATTCACAAGTTTTCTCTCACCCGCTTTGTTTGTTTTAGTACCTAATATTTGTCCTTATAAATTTGTTATTTGTTACCTCCATAAACTTACCTATCAGAGTACCACTATTCGGAATTGAATCTTGTTATACTGGACTAACCTTTTTAGCTACGCCTGCATTGATGAGGTACCCCTCACTGATTTTGCACCATACCAAGTGACAATGCCATGGCTCTAACCCGTCTAATACTGTAGTCAAGTGATACAGCATGCTGTAAGTTGGGGATTCCCCAATGATAACACTCTTAGACTCAAATCCATGTCAAAGATCCTACGAAAGTTGTGGTTTGGTTGCCTGCACCTATGCTAATGTCATCCTTTATCCCCAATGTGCTCGACTAACACTAGGGAAAATATCCCGGTGCAAGTGCAGTTTTGTTAATCTGTAATATCTGAATTACATAATCCAGATTCCAGAACATAACAAATCATTTTTGTGTTATGTGCCCTCATCCAATAGATGCATTGTGAACTGAAT